>WELB01000384.1:34828-61115 GCA_009602725.1 Spirogloea muscicola
GGTGGCAGCCTCACGGGGCGCCACGCTGGACCGCCGGTGCCAGCCGGGATCGCTCGCTGCTCGTACTGGTTGGCGGGCCTGGCTATGTTGCTGACCTGGCTGCGGCGGCCGCGAGACATGTCCACGTTGATTTTCCGGGGCACATCATGTGAACGCAAAGAAGGCCTCCGCGGGATGCGGACGCGGGCTGGTTTTTCCAGCCCCTATCCTCAATGGGCGTGCACTAGTCTTCCCGGACAGGAGTCACAAGGTCGGTGATGAGAGGGGCCAGCCTTGCGTTTTGGCGGCGTTCCCACCGTTGAGGGCGTCTGAGCTCGAGTCAACGCTAGTATGTAGAATGGCGGGCCCCGTATTGACAGTCTCCCGCGCCCCAGTGACGCGCAGTGTGACGCGCCAGTGACTCCCGTGTGACGCGCGGATGACGCGGGGGGTGACGCCCGAGGAAACGCGCGGTGTGACGCGCCTGCCGGCGATGTGGCGCGCAGGCGCGCTGCTTCCAGAGCAAGAATGCGGCTGCTGACATCAAGAGAGCGGCTGTAAAAGCCAGCCAGGTGCATACAGAGAATTTTCATAACGACAACAGCGGAGCCACGGGCTAGGCAGAGGACGTGCGGCTGCTGAAATTGGCAGAGCGGCTGTGATAGCCAGCCTGGGCATACAGAGGTTACTGATGAGTATGTCAGCGGAGCCACAGGGTACAGAGACAGGGTGCTGGTCGCTACATATTTCCTTTTTGTTTTCTTCCTCTTCACATTTAGCTTATCCAGAAAAACTCTCTGCCTATGAATGCGGCTTCGATCCTTTTGATGATGCACGAGGTCGGTTTTACATACGGTATTTGTTTGGTTTCCATCTTAATCATCACCTTTGATTTAGAAGTAACCTTATTTCCTTGGGCAGTCTGACTATAAAATTGGCTCATTAGAATTTGGTCCATGATGTTTTTCTCATTCGATTTAAATGTTGGGTTTTCTATGAATGGAAAGAGGAGCTCTAGAGTGGGTATATTCCAGACTTTGGGCAAATAGCTCAGTTGGTAGAGTGCCTCGTTTACACCGAGAGTGTCAGCCGTTCAAACCCGTGATCGCCTATCACGCCATCGGAAAAAAGAAGAATTAGCTTTGCTGGTCAAAGCGCCGGCCTGTCAAGCCGGAGATCGCGCCTTCAAACTCCATCTTTTCCGTGCTTTGCTTTTAGTAATTGTTACATTCAGGATGGATGGCTGAGTGGCTGAAGGCATTGATTTGTGAATCCACATACTAATTCTCTGCATTATGAGTTCCTATCATGTTCTCCACGCGGGGGGCGTAGTTCAATGAGTAGAGCGCATGCTTTGCACGTATGAAGTTATTGGTCCAAATCCGTTCGTCTCCATTGATGGCTGCCGCCTCTGGCTCTAGACAGGGACTTTGCTACCCGGAGACTGCTTTCTCTGACCTGCGGCTGTTCAACAAGGCACATTGAGGACTCTGCGACAACTTGAGTTGCTGCGTGCTTCAGCGCTCTCCTGGCCTTCGAGGGTGTTGTTGAATCGTCTTCTGGGCTGGCCAAACACAGCGATCGCCCGCTACTGGGAAAGGCCTTCTTCCAGAAGGACAGTTGCTCGGCTGGGTCCTCACGAACCTGCCCTCGCCCTAGTATGTATCCCCTTGTCGGGCCCGCCCTCCCCAAGGGCGGGCCTTGAAGCGAGCCTTCCAACTCCTTTGGACGGCGCGCTTTTAGCACTACAAGGAGTGGGGCTGACACCGGACTCGGGGAAACTATGATCCGGATCAGTGAGGCCCACGGAGAGAGAGAAAGCGCGGCCAGATTGACTGGTGGCTGCGAAAGGCCAGCCCAAAAGAATGGACAAGGTCTGAGGGAGCTTGAGTGCGAACGAGAGAGGCACAGCCCTGCTGCTGCCTGCTGCCGCAGCCCGGCGCTACAGCCCGTCCCTGCAGATCATTGCCGGCTCTTTGTGAGTAGTCTGTGGCTGCTCCCCTTGGGGGGGGACGGTTGCTGCTTGTGCACGAGAGGTGAGTCGGCGGCGCCTCAGTGCAAGGTAATCCACACCATTGTGTAAGCGGTCCTTCACCGTGTTAAGGGTTTGCTTCTCAACCCCCAATGACCAGATCCACGATGGACATTTTACTTGTTCAGCAGTGAATTGACAAAGCTTGTGTTTCTTAGTAATTCCTACGGTGTCTATAGGGGTGGATTCGTCACCGGCTAAGGGAAAAGGGTGGTCTCTCAGGGCCGATGTGTGGCAGGGCCATCATGCGTTCATCTCAGGGCCCGGTCTCCACCAGCTGCACACATACATCTTCATGATGGCCATTGTGCACATCCTCTTCTCTGTCGTCACGATTGTCATCGCTGAGTGGCGCATCAGCTGCTGGAAGAAGTGGGAGGAAGAGGCCCACAAAGACATTGACGAAAGAAAACATCTGCCAAGTGGTTGGTGGCTCTTCTGAACACTTGCAAATGGTGACTCTAATCTCCAAGACATTGCTGTATTTCAGGATGCCTAACGTGAGGACAATTAATTTCAATTGCGTTGATCATAACCTACACGGATTTCTTCTGCAGCATGGAAGCAAGCTCCATATCGCCACACCTCTTTTGTCAATCGTCACACACGACATGCTAATCACCCGGACAGCCTCCAACTGTACGTGGTGAGAGCCAAAAATGCTCCTGCCACGCTCAGCCTGACGTGCTAGTGAGTAACACAGTCAGTACACATTAGAATACAATTGGATCACCAGGCTTCCACGCGGTGTGTCATGCAGTACAATTATGCATTGCTTGGGCTCGCATGCAACTGTGAATCTGGGCTGAAGGGCTGAAGTGCATCTTCATATGCTTCAGCCGGTTTGCTGCTATCCTTGATGCTTTGTTAATAAGAGGCTCCTCTTCTCTGCAGGCATGCTTCTTCCGCCAGTTTGTCAACTCCATCTCCCATACTGACTACCGCGTCCTCCGTCAAGCATTCATTAAGGTGATCAGACATAATGTGCTGTCAACCCATGGGCTGCCAAACACCTGCCAGCTCCACTTCTCATAGTCAGTACCCTGTCATGGGTGTGGCGCTCGTGTAGATTATTTTCCTCATGCACCATCCTGTATGGAATAAGTATAAGGCTGGGAGTAGCACATGGTCCCTGCCTTCCTCAACATGCCAAGATACCTACTTTTTGCTGCTGCTTGCTCCCTATTCCTGTGCAGAGTCACAATGCCAGCCTCAAATTTGACTTTCACAGCTATTTGCTGCGCTCAATGGAGGTGGACTTCATACATGTTGTTGGCATCAGGTGTCGCACTGAGCCAATTCATAAGGATTCCAGCTTTAGCCTGAAACAGTGCCGCGACTGTGTCTGCTCAAAGCTTTTGATTTTGCATTGTGTTTTAAGGTCCTCGGGAGCTTGCAATCAGTCCGCTGGTGCCTCACAAGCCTTTCCTTATTGATTGTGATGATGCTGCAGCTGGTACCTTTGGTTAGTCGTTCTTGTACTGCTTTTACTCGCTGTTCAAAGTATGTGTGTTCCCTCAGACACTTTGCATCTTGTTTGTCAAATGAACGAAATGTCGTAGTCAGACAGCTGTCCACTCGGTGCTCCTTGAGTTGTGGCTGTCCTGATGTGCTGCTGTAGACAAATCAAGTAGTATGCTCAGGAGTGTACGATGTGTCAGCAACTTGGCAATCAGTGGTGTAGGCTGGAGAGCCATGTCAATGCTTCTTGATCATGCTTGTGTGCTTTCCTGATCTATTTATGCAATAAAGCTGACAAGCTTGATCCACTTCGAGCTGCCTTAATAGGTTGGCACATCCTTTTTTGGGTTTCCTTCGCCCCACTCCTTGTAAGCAGATAGACTAAGATTGTTGACTATCTACTGCAAGTCAAACCTCAGCATAGCAATGCAACCATGCTGAGAAGTCACTGGGTTCAGAAACATAACAGAAGCCTTCGATGCTGGCGCAAGTCGCTTGATGTGTAACTATAGGCATGCGTTTGTATCATACCAGATGGCAGTGATAGTGGGGGGGTACAAAGCTGGAGCACATCATGTCGCAGCTCGCGCATGAGACCAAGGATGGCAGTGGCAACTGCTTGAGCAACAGTATTGTACTTCGTGACAACCTCTTCTGGTTCAACCGGCCCGTTCTCATGCTCAACTTCATCCATTACATCTTGTTCCAGGTATGTACCTGCTCTGAATTGGGCGAGGTCCAGACATGGATATACTGGAACCGCAGATTTAAGCGGACATGCGGTGGTCTCACGGGGACATTAAATGTAGGAGCACATATTTGTGTTTTTGGATCATTTTGTTCCCCCTTCAGAAGCACAGCAAATCTAGAACGTGAGCTTCCTTTCTCAAAATCGAGCTGCAGTAGCTGACGACAACGACTGCGGTAGCTGACGGCACTTCCTCAAGTCTGCAGAATGCATTTGTAATTGCTTCAATCATTTGGGCGCTGGTAAGGATACTCCAGCCACTGTAGCAGACCTACGCTCTGCTGCATAAAATGAATCCCACGAAATCTGCAGGATGCAACACGCATGAACTTATTGAAGGAGCAGCATCTTGCATCTATGCTGGATATGTGCAGGAATGCTCCAAGTGGCAAAGTCCCAAACTTCTTGCTACTGTCACATGCAAGGGAGTTGCACGCTTACACAATGTTGGACCTTGTGCAGTGGGAGATTGGTACAGATTCATGTTTCACAAACTCATATACTTTCCTAATCACCTCCGTGGTTCTGAGGTTAGCAGACATTCTAGTCTCTTCACATTCCTGCCAAATGCTGCAATGTGGTGTGACATCTGCGTCAGATCATCTGAGCACTTGATAATAGTCCTAGTACTTAGATTCTCAGTCAAGCCTTCCACTTAGTCCGGTACTGGTCAGATGTATCAGGGATATCTCGATACAAAGCATTGATGGCTTGCCTGTTGCAGCTGCTTTGTCCAGCTACTCTGCAGTTATGTCACTCTTCCACTCTACGCTTTTGCTACTCAGGTCAGCCCCACAGCCTCTTCATGCAGCTCATCTCCACAATGCATGCCCACCTTTTGGCTGCTCAATTCTGCTAAGTGGTCACAACGCTCTCATTGTCCAGGATTATGGCTCGCAATTACAGAGGGGGGGACAAGGTAGATATATCCAACTTCTCTCCTTGTCACATTTTGATGATTGTGTTGACGTTTTGATTGCAGCTTGGATCAAAGTTCAGGAAGGAGCTCTTCTCGGAGGACGTACACGCTCCATTGAGGGCCTGGGCAAAGCGCAACAAGAAGCACAAGCCCAATCTCCTGGGGGATGCCGCCAAGCAGGCGGTGGGCCTGGCGAGGTCGACGGTCATCGGAGCAGCAAGCCTGAGGGCTGGCCAGGTGCTCGGCTTGAGCAGGGCTTCCAAGGCCAACTCCTCCGCTCCGGATCTCACCACTGTGGCCGAGGAGCCTGCCGACCAGCTCACCAACCATGCCAACGCCAGATCAGCTTCACTGCCAACCCACTTGATAGATGAACGGCATCGCCATCCAGATGACAAGGCATTGACCGGCAATCTGGCTGACCTGCCATCGAGTCGGATATCAGAAGGTGCCGATGAGGTTCCTGGGCAAGAGCACTCTCGCACTCTAGCAGACAGCCTGCCAGCGGAGGAGCTTGCTGTCCCTGGAGAAGTGGAGAAGGAGTACGACCTCTACAGTGATGACGATTCTGACTAATATGGGTGCTGCCAGTAAAAGGTTTGTGGTACCAAGAATGTGTGGGGCATGTAGATCGCACTCAGCTTCCGCACTTCAAGGCCCCTCCCTTCTTTTTCTGAGTGATTGCTTTCGGCAGCTTTGTCCTCCCTAGGCAGCTCAACATTCTTTGACCTAGCAGCTCCCGAAAACTGAAGGTGTAACTGTCGAATTGATGAGGAGTATTTCTCTTGCAGTCCCTTTCCTTTGGTCCTTCTCCACGAATCAATGAGCAGCTAACCTCCAAGGCGCTGCAAGTCTCGCCTATACTCAGATTGGCTAAACGCTGGGGGTAGAGCAGGCACACTATTGAGAACATTGAAAAGCTGAATCTTGATGACCACTGTTTGGTGGTCCACCCTGCATCAGCAGTTTTTGGACTCTTCTTTACATCGTATAAGCGTCACTGCGTTGTCAATTGCTGGTCGGGGAGTTCAGCAACATTGCAAGTGAAGGCTGCGCATGGCAGCTGGACTGTTTCGAAAGAAATGAACATATATTTTCACCTTGTAGCCTAACGCTTGATGCTGAACACTGGTCACTGGTCATTTCTCAGCAAGCCATGCAGGCAAGCACGTCTTAGTGGTAGGTACATGCTCGCTACGTTCTTGTACCACGATTGGTGGACACGACTTCTTTGCTCGGGTTCCTGAAGTGGGCGTCGAGCCTACATGCAAGCCGCCACAGCGTGTCTCCAGCAGTGGCACTAGGCGGCACATGTAAGGAATGCTGTGGATCGCCAAGCCCGGGCTGCCGGTAGGGCAAGAAAAAGCGGGGAAGCATTGAAGTGGATGCAGGCAGCGCGGTGAACAGCGGGGAAAGCGTAGAGACGGGGCTGCAACGGTAAATGGCAGACCAACGATTACTGCAGGGGGCTAGGGACCAGCGGTCCGAGGCTGGGTGAAGAACTCACCCTCTCTTCCATCTCGGGTGTCCCCTATGTAGCCTAGCATCTCTGCTCTGCGGCTGCTTAGTAGGGATTACTGAGTGATTTGTAGCTGCTTTGTTTCTTTGTGTGCTTGGTTTCTTAGCGCTTTCCCCTGGCCCCCTTCTCCGCGGAATTACGCAGTTCACCCCCCCAGGCGATGAGATCGCGGCCCTTGCCATAGACGTCCACGGGGCTTATGGCAGCGGCTGGCTGGATCTCCTCCAGCGGCTTGCCCGGCAGGCCATGGAGCGGCGGCCGGGTCTGCCAGGGCTGCCCGGCTTCAACGCGGCCGGCTCCCTGGCCCAGGTCTTCCGGATGCGGCTCTCCGTGTCGCTTCAACGCTCCCTCGCTCATGCCGTCCACTCGCGCGCGGGCCGTGCTCTTGTTGCTGCTTCCGGGTCTCGTCTGCCTGCATCTCTTCCAGCTTCGAGCTACTCTGACCTGATGTTGCTCACCCGCGGGTATTTAGCTTCCTGTGCTTTCGTCATGTCTAGTTGTCTAGATGCCTAGCTGTGTATTTCCCTTCTTTTCGGCACCTGTTGTAGCTCTTTGGATTTTGTCCGTTCTTTTTTGGCTGGCTTCTGCCAGCCCCTCTCTTCCTAGTCCTAGTCGTTCGCACTCAAGCTCCCTCAGACCTTGTCCATTCTTTTGGGCTGGCCTTTCCCAGCCACCAGTCAATCTGGCCGCGCTTTCTTCTTCTCTTCTATGGGCGAGCTCTTTCTTCTCGTACTCTGTTCATTCTTTTTTGGGCTGGCTTTCCCAGCCCCTATCCTCAATGGGCAAGCACTTTCTGTAGCCCGACGGACTGCGAGCACGGCCATACGGGCCCGGGTGGAATAGTTGGCACCCAGTCTCTCGTTGACGACCCGTCCACGACCATTTGACGGCTTTCGACGGGCTACCACCGACAAACTACCCATCCATCGCCCACCACCGCCATAGTCGGTCCCCGGTCAATGCCCCGTCACTAGCCACCAACTGTATACTACCGTCAACACTAGCGACTAAGGACACCGTCAAGGCAGTCTACAGCGCTGCCGCCTCCCGTCGCCGTTCCAGCGCCAGCACCATGCTGTCTCGCGCGTCACGACTCCGGGTTGCGCCGCTCTCAGCTCAAGGCTGAATCCATGCTTTCCAGCCTGGCGAAATGTCCGTCTCCAGGCATCTGTCAAGCTGTTGCCGTTGTCGCCGCACCTGCTGCCGTCGCTGCCGCCGTCGCTGCTGCTGCCGCAGCCGCTGCTGCCGCAGCCGCTGCTGCCGCTCCCGCCGTCGCTGCTGCTGCTGCCGCTACTGCTGCCGGTGGCATTGATGCTCTGGAATGGATGCTTGTAACCTTGAGGAAGGACTTGTGTGGTGGACAGATGCTTGAGCACCCCAGCAAATCTATTGTCATAAGGAGTGGTTTAACAGCTCAAGAGTATGCCAACTCCAACCCTTTTTATCACCTATGCACAGCAGAATGTGTCACAAGGGGGACCGTATATGCAGTTCTGCTGTTTGTATTGTGCATGAAGCATGCTGTACATTTGACAAATCAATTGATGGTAGCAAGAGGGTCCATACTGGCCAGGAGCAAAAAGTCACGCGGAACCTGTACATATGGATAAGGACACAAGTCCTTAATCGCAAGACTGCACCATAGGTACTCCTCGTATGAGTGCGCATAGAGGACATGTTTTCACGGCAAATTTCTGTGCAGACTGTCTACTGCACACTTGTACAGCTTGCAAGCGCACTCTAGATTTGAGAGGTTGGACTTGGACGGTGCAGTTTGGCAAGTTAGTAGTACACGTAAGTGGCAGGTGGAGCGATGTGTGTAACATGCGTGCGGACATACAAGCTCAAAGACATCTACTGCTTGCTTCGTGACTATTTGATCCACTGTTCTATAAAGCTTTCTCGGGCACCTTTAAATGTTCATCCTATTTTCTGGACAGGCCTCTCACAGCCCTCTACTGAGAGCACCTTTCCTTCTATTTCCGTTGGCCGGATTGATCTGGACCGACGTTCCCACGACTCTGGTTTCAGCCCACTACTTATAGCCGATTTCAGCCCTACATCCCTTCGAAGGGGTCTCTGGAAGGCTTGCTTCAAGGCCTACGGACCCGTGGTTACTGAGCGGGTCAACTCGCAGTGGGTGATGTACGTCATAATGTGCTTTCCTTTGTACTTGGCCATTTTGGCCTTCGTTTCTTTCAAATACACGAAACATTTTCAGGAGGGCGGGCTCAACGAGGGGGATACTAAGGCGAGGGCAGAATCTTGATAATCAAGCCGAGCAGCTGCCCTTCTGGAAGGAAGACTCATCCAGTAGAGGGAGAGGGCAGTGCTTGGCCAGCCCAGAAATAGGAAATGAACAGAGCTCCAAGGGTCAGAAAGCGCTGAAGCACGCAGCAACTAAAGTGGTCACCGGGTGGTCACATCCCCTGTTGAGCAGCCGCAGGTCAGAGGATCAGTCTCCACGTAGTGGGTCCACTGCCTGTAGCCAGAGGTTGCAACCAAAGGGCGACCAGCACGCACGCAAATGCAGAGCGTGTGCCATTGACCAATGCACGACACCGACACAGGCGCATGCGATACACCTGAGCGGTCGAGCCCAGCGTGCTGGAAGTTAGCCTGCTCTCCTTGGCACAGCAGCTTTTACAGCCGTTCCTTTGATATCAGCAGCCGCACTCCCCTAGGGAACGTCAGATACCGCGTTGCCCGCTAGCCGGTGCAGGTGCTCGAGCCACCGAGAGCGCCGAACGCCCCGTGGACTTCGATGTCAAGGGGGAATGAATTGGTCCTCCCGCGAGTGGACGACTTCTTCAGCATGCCTTGCCTGGAAGCGGCGTCTCCTGACTGCCCGAGCAGCTCCACGTCTGGCTCTCGCTCTGGCTCTCGCAGCGCGGTCGCTCCTCCTCCGCTCAGCTCATCTAATGTGCTATTAAATTACAGGGGGGTACTAGGAGCACCCTGTCTGCTTAGCATGTGGCTTCGCTGTTGTACTCACGGACACCCTCTGTAGCACCTGGCTGGCTTTTACAGCCGCTCGTCAAATAGCAGCAGCAGCCGCATCCGTCTGCGCGTCACATCACCCGGCAGGCGCGTCACACCGCGCGTCACACCGCGCGTCACCCGAGCGTCACCCACGCGTCACGCTGCGCGTCACTGGGGCGCTGGAGGACGCCGATACTGCGCTGCGCCGCTGTCGTGCCGTATCCTGTCGACTGCTCATTTGTGTCGATCTGACTAGGACCGCTGACTGGGCTTCACCGTGGCCTTACTAGGCTGACTCATTCACTTCGGTGGGTGATTCACGCTGAGGATGAAGGACCACTTTTCTCCCTATGTGGCTCCTAGGCTGGGTCATACACTTTTGTGTGTGATTCACGCTGACAATGGAGGTTCCACCCATCTCTGACTCTCGACGACAACAACAACAACAACAACAACAACAACAACAACAACGGCGGAGCGACTACAAGGGCCAATGCCCACGCACGACGCCAACCTGCCGAAGACCGTTCAAAGCGCAACGAGGGAAGCCCATCTACAGGGACCTCAACCGCCAACAAGACCGTCAAGGTGGGCGCTACCGAAGCAGTGGAAAGGCGACCGTGGAACAGACGGCCGAAGACCACCAACTCAAGGTCAGGTCGACCACTGGGTCGAATGAACGGCCCTGAGAGACCACCCTTTCCCCTTAGCCAACCAGCGAGCAGCGCACCTAGCCAATCAGGTAGCGCTAAGGTTTCACCGCATCCGGCCCATGTCGGAGCGCGCGAGCCCTGCCAAGCAGTTCGCTTGGCAAATCTCACCCTCCTGCCGCGCCTGCGCCCACCGCGCCTGTGCCGACCAAGCCTGCGTATACTCGCGCCTGCGTCCGCGAGAGCGTAGAGCCCGGCGCCCACGGCTTGCGCGCTTAGTGAGCGTTGCGCGAACCCGCTAGCGACTGCGAGAAGTCGTATTTCTTCTGTAGTGAGCAGCTTATCATTGCGCTGTTCTTGCGATTGCGCTGTTCTTGCGAGTCTTACCATCGGAGTGCTGTGCTCATTGCTTGTGCACACGTCTTTGCATTGGTTGCTTGTTTGCACGTAAGGCGCGCGCTTGAGGCCCCTTTACCATATTCACAAAAGGCGCGCCCTTGAGGCCCCTTTGAATATTGGTGGTGAACCTAGATAGGGCCGGTCTTCGGACGGTCGTGTGACTGAGATACTGGTGACGGGAAACTCGCGATACAGTGGCACGTTACTTTCATCTGAACTACAGATTAAAATTCGACTGTTCTTGACTTGTCCATGGTGCTGTGATGTCTGGCATGGTTCCTTAGCAGATGGATTTTCATGACAGTCTGGTCAAAGTAGCCAATATTCTCGTCTGGCTTGTGTGTACACCAAACTAGCAAGTCGGCATTTCTCTTCTTCTAGACCTATCGACGCCATCTCGCACCGACGCCCTCGCGCGTGACACCGCCGATATTCCCTGTTAGCGTTAAGTCGAGCTGGAATGGTGGGAACTTCACAGATACGCACAACGCGATGCACATCTAGGCTAGCCACCTCTCTCACCACCGACCTTCTGAGTCTTGCGCGGGAAGCTTAGCAGGGGTTACTGAGTGATCCATAGCTGCTTTGTTTCTTCGTGTGCTTGTCTTTCTTAGCGCTTCCCCTGGCCCCCTTCTCGTCCTTTGTTGATTTTTTTGGGCTGGCTTATCCAGCCCCTATTCTCAATGGGCGAGCACTTTCTTCTTCGAGAGAGAAGCGCGGCCAGATTGACTTCTTCTTTTCTGGCCAGAGGGCTACTTCTTGTTCGTCTTGTTGCGCCGCCCTCGTCCCCTACGGCGAGCACTAAATAATCCGGAGGCGCAGCGTGGCGTGCACGCACAACGGGCCCCGCCGTTATGCCGCCGCGGGCCCACTTGCAGGTGGGCGACCCAAAGTCGGAGAAGCTGCTCCTCTAGAAAGAGCGCTAAGTGAGCAGCGCTTAGGTCAGGGCGATGGTTGTGCAAGAGATGTGAGTTCATGTCGAGCTATATCCTGTCGACTGCCTATTTGTGTCGATCTGACTAGGACAGCTGACTTTTTCTGGGCTTCAAACGTGGCCTCCTAGGCTGACTTATCCACTTGTGTGTGGTTCACGCTAAGGATGGAGGAACACTTTTCTCCCTATGTAGCTCCTAGGCTGGGTCATACACTTATGTGTGTGATTCACGCTAACAATGGAGGACCACCCATCTCTGTCTCTCTCTTCTTTCCTCTCTCTCTCTCTTGGCGACAACAACAACCTCGACCGCTCATGAAATGCAGACGACAACAACAACCTCGACCGCTCGTCAAACGCGTACTACAACCACGGAGCGACTACAAAGACAAAAGCCCACGCGTGACGCCGACCGTCAGAAGACAGTTCAAAGCGCAACGAAGGAAGCCCATCTGGAGGTACCTCAACCATCCACAAGACCGTGAAGGTGGACGCTATTGAAGCGGTGGCGGGGTGATTGTGGAACGGACGGCTGACAATGCCCATCTTACGGTGGAGTCGACCCCTGCGACAGGTGGCGGCTGAAACGGGGTCGAGCGGTAATGGACGTTACTGGCAAGCTGCGTGCATGTGAGACTGGCTGTGGATTTTGCATTCTGTCAGAATGTCTGATACGAGAGCAGGAGTCCTCATGTAGAGGAGGGGCTAGCAAAGCCAACCCAAAAAGATTTGACAATTTTGAAAGCCAAAGAAAGAAGTGCCGAAAAAGGACTACACTACAATGTGCAAGACGGTGCAGAGGGAGATGCAGATGGATGCTCAGTATCCACGTGTGAGCAACAGCAGATCAGAGTAACTCGGAGCAGGAAAAGCGGCACTCTGCCGAGACCCGGAAGCAGCCGCCATAGCACGGCCAGCGCGCGCGTGGACCGCATGAGCCAAAGAGCGCTGTAGCGAGACCGCCAGCCTCATCCGAAAGACCTGCGCGAGGGAGCCGGCAGCATCGAAGCCTGGCGAACCCTGCCGCCGCTCGATGGCCTCCCGGGCAAGCCGCTGAAGGAGATCTATTTACGAGGGTCTCCGACGCGGTGCCGCCGCCAGGGCCAGGTGCCCTGAATCTTTGCCTGGCGGTTGCTATGGTGGTGCCACCGCCCGGGCAGGTGCCCGGAACCTCTGCCTGGCGGTGGCAGTGGTGCCCAGATAGTGACACGTGCCTGCTAAAAGTGTCGGCCAACCCCAAGCATCGTCTCTACGATTAAGATATCATTAGGCTAAGATACTTCTACATACTTCCACTAATGTGACGTGTCCGTCACACGGCCATCCAGCTAACCAACCAGCGTAGCCAACGGCCAAACCGGGCCTATCATGCAGCGCTAGGATCTTCGCCGCGCCCGGCCCAAGTCGGGGCGAGCGGCCCTTGCAAAGCAGTCCAAAGCGGCCCTGGACTGCTTTGCGAGGCTTTACCCTCTTTCTGCGATCCACACCTGCGCCAACGCCGCGTCATAGAAGCGTGGAGCCTAGGGCAGGAGCCGCAGCAGCTAGTAGACCTTCGCACGGACCCGCTATGCGACTGCGAGAAGTCGTGGTGATTCTACGGTGAGCAGCCTTGTGAGTTGTGCTGCGTATCACAAGCTTTACACTAGTTTGAGCACTAGTTCTCAGATTGCATCAGTTAAGGCTGTGTGTGAGGCCTAGTAGCATCGTCATCGATTGGTAATCACTGACCTTGTACAAGTCATCATCTTGTGGACAAGGGACTGCACATCTGCTTGTGTATGTTCTTTCGTATTGCTCGCATTACAAGATATACTTGTATGCTCGCATCGCACAATCGGACCAGTAAACAGTGGCCACGAGGCACCTAGTTCTGGATACTGGATACAACCACTCAGTAGACAGTCCATCACTCTTATACTTGCAAAGCGGACTCGTGTTTTAGTGCTGGACTCGTGTCTTAGTGCTGGACTCGTGTCTTAGTGCTGGACTCGCGTCTTAGTGCTGGACTCCTGCCTTAACGCTGGACTCTCTAGCACGACTCTTGAGCTTGACTTCTATTGCATTGGACTGTTCTCATACCATTGCTTAGGACTTTGCTCAAGACTGCTAGTGTGACTGTTTCTTCTCAGTTTGATTGCTTCTGGTATTCGAGAAATTGTTCTTAAATCTCCGACCTACCTCTCATTAGCTATTGCATGAATCTGAGGTCAGGTAAGCAAGTCGTCAATCTGGACGAGATAAATAGCACGGATCAGGTTGACACTGAACAACCTACGCCTGTGGTACCTGGAGCCTTGGTGGAGGCAGTTGTTCCTGTCTTAACAGTTCCTCGTGTTTAGAGAGGGATCAGTATGGCGTCAGGAAATTTGCCAAATTATCAAGGTACAAAAGGTGATACTTCTCTATTCGAAGTTGGAACTCATTTTCTTGCAGAGCTAGCCAACTGGACCTACGGGGGTATCAGGTGAGCAGAGAGGCAAATTCACTCTCTTAGCAAAATATTTTACTGGTCATGCGGGACACATATATCGTAGGATCAGGCATGAGGTTCTGACCATGCGAATACCAGTCGCGGAGACCGCAACTGACGCAGAAAAGCTGGCAGGTCCTTAACTTCTTGAGGGTCCTGTGGCAGAAATATTCAGACGGTTTGCTAAGCAGTTCCCTGAGAATACAGTAAGTTATAAGGAGGAACTTTTTAGACTCAACCTCGAAGCTGAAGAAATTATAATAGCCTGTTATGCCGTTCTGTTAGGCTGATAGAGCAGTCGGAGACTACCATCAGCCAACAGGATTTAGCAGCACAATTCTTACGTGTGGTAGCTGGTGAAGCTCTGGAGCATGTAGAAAATCTCCTGATGATGCGCAGGCAGCAGTTGGATAAGCTACACTATGACCTGGAGGACGTCCACCAGGTGATGATAAATTAGGAGGCGCAAGATTTCACTATGAGCAGCGTCAATGAACGTTTCTCAGGTGCTCAGAGGTCCTTGGCAAGGGGTATCACGGAAACTCCGATCACAGTCACCAGTGAACAAAAACTTTCAGGTATGCGTACTGTCAATGTAGCAATGCCTGATGCATCTCAGAAATTGGATATTCAGGTCATTACACGCCTCGTCCTGCTGCTATTTGTCATATTTGCGGTGAGGTTGGACACAGTAGGCGGGATGGTACTGCATTGCACCAGAGCGTGGGGGCCACTTGAGCTTTTTGTGGAAGGGTGGGTCATCTTGACAAGCAATGTTGGAAGAAGATCCTAACAAACTGCCTGCTCACCTTTGCAATATGACTGTGAGTGGACAGAGATCGTCCGCAGATGACGCCGTACACGGTGGACTGTCCAGGATTGAGAAGCTGGAGAAACATGTAGAACAATTAGTCAAACATTTAGCTGCCAGTGAAGCCAAAGGGAGTCCAGAGCTAAGACAGCTGCAACGGCTGTAATGCATTCTGACGTAGAAGAAGATGATGATGACCTCGAAGGATTGTATGTAATTCAGCATGGTGCAGGGACTTCTCATAATTACAAGTACTCTCACCTTGCTGCTGTTGTTGCTGCAGTTTTGGAGTCTAACACAGCAAGCAGAGACCCAGTGAAATGGGGTGATGATGCTAAGTCTCAGGTTGTTGTGCAAACTACAAAATCGAAGGCTGCTGAAAGTGCCTCATTTACTGTTGATTGCAAGTTGTCAGCTGAACAGCTGTTGGACAGAATCTACACTGCACCTCTTTTGAATTTCAATGACTTGGGGTGGACTAAGGAGACATTGAGCAACCTGTTCCAGAGTAGCACTGATGTAGAACAGTCTCCGAATGCCCAAGTGGCAGCTGTCCCAATCCTAGCAACTACTAAGCAGGTTGCAGATCAATCATGTGATGGTTCTGCACCTTGCAGGTCGCCCGAAGAGAGGAAGAGAAGATTCTCTTCTGTTACTATACTGGACAATAGTTTTGGCATCCTAAAGATCGAGTCGATTTGGCCTCCACTGGTTCTCATTAACTCAGGTGCTCAACCTGTACTTGGGCAGAAAAGATGATTGCTGCATTAAAACTGCAGTCCTGTGATATTGTCCCTAGTAACATGAGGATTAAGACTGCCACTGGTGGTACGGACATCATCGGTATTCCCAAAAATCCTTTGCACATCACACCGTACTCGGATAAACCTGATAAGCGGACGTCATTGTCAGTCCCTTGCATCATCACATCAGATACTTATGATACTTTGCTTGGGACCGAATTTCTCGTGCCATTAGCATTCGGTCTAGATTATAACACTGGAACTGCATGGTACAGACCCGATTGGCACATTTGTGGTACTGCTAAAGTTGAGTTGCCAGTTACCCAAAGACTGGTCTTATGCAGACTTGCAGGCCAACAGCAATTTTACTGCAGAACATACAGGCAAATTATCAGCTGATGTAACGCACCTGACAAGCGAAAAGTGCCCTCCACTGACAGGGCAGCAGAAGTAGCTAACATCTTTAGATGGTAATGCTGTTTCTACACATCACAGGCTGAGTGCTTTACAGAAGAATTTGTGTTCCACATTGATGGCCAACCAATCCTGCAGTCGTCGTGACTCTGCGGTGAGCAGCCTTTCACATTGTGCTGTTCTTCGCAAGTCTTTACATTCAGCATGTTGTGCTCGTTCTTTGAGTGCGCGCTTTCAGATTGATTGCTTGCGTGCATGCATTGGCTGCACTGTTTAACTTACGAACTCAGAAAAGGTGCGGGCTTGTCCCGAGAACAATTGGATGATTAGAATAGCGGCCGCCCATTGGGGGTCTCGTACGCATAGTGTTAAGAGAAAACTACAAGTAAATAGTGGCACAATGATACTTTGGTTCTTGAAACTAGTGACCAAGCTTGGGATACCAAGCGCATTGCACACTTGGCTGGCACTCAGTTTCTCTTACGGACGGCCGTCCATCACCATCTCGGCCTCCCTCCACTTTGTTTGGCTGGCACTCGACATGGTGAATGTTGGCCGTTGTTCGAAGGATGAGATCTCATTGGCAGCTCACATGCTTCGATGTGTTGCGGGAAGTGAATGTAATGCCTCCCACAATCTTCTCAGAGACGCTGTGTATGGCTTGGTGCACGAGGCAGGTTATCTTGCGGCCATGAAGGTGCCAAGCATCATGCCGGTTGTCCAGAAGCGTGGCAGACCTTACGTCAGGCATCTAGATGTGGTTGCTACCCACCGGAGGGGGGTAGCAACCACATCTAGATGGGCCTCGTCTTCACCTCGACGTCGTACCCATCGACGCATACCAACCAGGGCACCCACGCCGACTGTGCCAGGTTGGGCGACACATCATGCGGAGAAGAAAAAGAGAAGCGCGGCCAGATTGACTGGTGGCTGGGAAAGGCCAGCCCAAAAGCATGGACAAGGTCTGAGGGAGCTTGAGTGCGAACGACTAGGACTAAGACATCAGCCAGGGAACGCTCAGTAACCTCTAGACAGGAGATGCAGATCCGAGTAGCTAGCTGGTGGAAAGACGTCGCCCTGACGGAAGCCGGAGGCCGCTGCCAAAGCTCGGCCTGCGCGCAAGTGAACCGCGAAGGCGAGGGACCGCTGCATCGAGACGGCCAAACGCATACGGAACACCTGAGCGAGGGACTCGGCTACGTTGAAGCCGGGCTGCTCGCCCTGCTGCCCGAGGCGGCGGGCCGCTGCACGCCGCGCCAGGCGGTGGAGCAAGTCAAGCCATCTGGAGCCAAAGGCTCCGTGCACGTCCACTGCCAGTGGAATGAACTCGTCGCCCACCGGGTGGTCCGAGTACTTCCGTTCCTTCTCGCCCGCCGCTTGGCCGACTGCGTAGCCCGCTGTTGAATGTGGCTGGCTGTCATGGAGTCTGCAGCGCTCCCAAGCACTCGCGATACACCAGTGTGCTGGGCGTGCACTAGGCCAGGCCAATGGCTTCCGTGGTGGTGGTCTTGCTCCTCAGCTTGGCTTGTCAGATCTGTATGTGGTCACTCGAGGATATTAGTGCCCCCCTTAGCCAGCATTTCCCAGTTATCAGGACGTTTGTAAGGCTTTTATTGGCCTCTCTTTCACTTTCATGCGCAACCGCGCGCTTTCTCTCTTTGGGCTGGCCTCTCACTGCCACTGCCTTTACTGAGACGTATTCTATCTTTGGAAAAAGATGTTGCCACTGTGCAGCCCGAAGGTGGACAGTTGTGCCTCAGGCAAAGGATTGTGGAGGATAGTCGACAGTGGTCATATTCAGCCTGACATTAAACTGACAGCCTGCAAAAGTGGCGTAGTACAGATCACAAGGCAAGAGCAATCGTTGTTTTTGGATGGAGGATACAGTCGACTGCATCAAATGAACTTCTCAATAGTGCAAAGGCTTGTTGGAAGGCTCATAGAACTCGACCTTCCCAGCTCACCTGCTCATGGGATGGTCTTTCTGTTGAATATAGACATATGGTGAATCAGTGGGTTGGTAGAATCACCCATTCCGCTCATTCTGCTAGGCCGACGAGGGTCTCCCTAGATAAGGGAGGCCCTGGCAGATGACAGGATTGGCCCGAACAATCTCGTGGCTCTGAGTGCGGCTAGGCGGCGCTGTGTGCGCGGCGGCTCTGAGTGCGGCTAGGCGGCGCAGTGTGCGCGGCGGCTCTGAGTGCGGCTAGGCGACGCTGTGTGTGCGGCGGCTCTGTGTGTGGTGAGGCGGCGCTGTGTGCTTGCCAGCTCTGTGTGCGGCCAGGTGGAGCTGAGTGCTCATCGGCTCTAGAGTGTGATCAGGCAAGTCTTTGTGTTACTCTGAATACTTTGTGATCATGAGTGCGTCTGCGTCTGCGCCCACATCTGCGCCAAGACGAGGACGGTCTGCCGGTCCTCCCACACAAAACAGGAAGTGATGGCTGTAGGACATGAAGAGCAGGTACAGGTTGTTGAACGTGGAAGACAAGGGCACACAGAGCAAGAAAACTTTCACTTTCAAGAGGATTCCGCGCAAGTTGGTTTTCATATAAACACGTGAATGCCACATGAAAGCAAGGACAAAACTTGGCTGTCATAGGTAGATTTCATGCAGATAAGCATATGGCATCCTACCTGTTCTCTTTTGCCTTCCTGACATGAATCGAAGACCCCAGTTTGAAATATACGAGCTCCTTCACTCTCCTGAGTGCTTTCCAGATGATTCTGGAAGGGAGCGAGAGAAGGGAGAAGGCAGATAGTAGCTTCCCTGGGCCCATGGCCTTCATCTGTCGTCCAGACCCTGACCTCATGCCTGGGCTTACACTTGCTCTTTGAACATTGCACCTTCCGGCGCTTTCAGACCTTGTTCGTTCTTTCTTGGGGTGGTCTTCCATTGCCATTGCCTTCCATTGAAGAGCTGTTTCGGTTTTGCTATCTGTAGAACCACAGGCACATAGAATACCTTCTTGGAGAAGTACCAGAAATTGAATCCTCATCTTTCAAAGATTTCTCAACTAGTCAGAACACTCAGAGGTAGCCGTCATAGCTCTTTCCGGAAGTAACCTTGATGAAGTTGTGTGTTGGACAGGTTCTTGAGCACCAGCACGTCTGCTGTCATAAGGAGTGGTCTAACAGCTTCAAGAGTACTCCAACCTCCACCCCTTCTCATCGCCCATGGAACCGGAGGTATCATATATACCGTTGGATAAGGTGCAGTGTAGTCCATGTGCATGTGATTGAAGAATCACTCAATGCATCTTGCAGGATGTTCATCATGTTTCCTCTAGGAATCTCCCGTCAGGTCAAGATAATATCCGTCAAGGCAAAGAGGTTCACTTCTGCAAACGCGTGTAAGGTCGTCAACCCTATTTCTGGTTTTGTGGTAGCTGCTGTTATCTGGCACGTCAATCTGTATTGCTTGCATTGCTCTCTTGCTGAGCGAGCAGCATCTTCCTGAGCCTCTGTGAGAGAAATATAGCGGAGGGGGTACGAAGTATTTCAACTGACCAGAGTCCATTTTGAGCATGATCGAATTTGACCCCCTTGGCTACTCCCGACATTGTTGGAAATATGCGTATTTCAACCAGCATCACAGCAAATTGAAAATAGTCAAGTGAAGCTCGAGCAACCGCACATGCTTTTTGTGCAATTGCTGTTCTCACTGACGTCCTTGCACCTGCTGCTACGTCAACAGTACCTCACTTGTACGTGAACCCACTTCCATGACATGGCAGGGGGATCCTTCCTCTCGAGCTCAGGCTTCTGTTTTGGATGCTGTTCTGAGGCAGGAAGCTGCCAATGCCACCAATACTCTCGCTTGCAACGTCAGACACGGCTGCTGACTTCTCTTGCTCCTGGAAGGAAGTGTACTGGCTGCCTGCGAGCATTGAGTAGTAGTAAGTACGCAGACAGAAGCGTGGGTAGCTGCACGATTTTCGCTAGTTAAGAAAGGGGTATCCACACGGAGTTGCATTCTCTAAGCCCTTTGCTGCAGTTGCTAAGTCTAATCCTACACGTACCTCAGTGTCTGTTGACGATCCGGAAATTTCACAGCAACAAATGGATGTGCAACGTCTACCTCAATGGCGAGCTTGACTCATGAATTCACTCCGCAAAGCCTGAGGGCCTTGTTTATCAGGAAGAGGACTCATTCATTTGTCTGCTTGTTTGCCCGATCCAACTTCCAGAAAAAGTGACAACTATGCAATGCTTCACTGCACTGCCTTAAGTCGCTTTGACATTTGTGACGTTTGATTCTAGTAATCAAGACAGGCATTCTCCATATTTCTCTTGTACATGCCTCATGCCTTCATCTGTCTCCGTGCTAAGGAGGCTCTCTGTGCATACTTGTGCTATGGTGCGCTGTGAAAAGCAAAGCAAGTGTACCTGCTGGGTGCTTGTCAACCTGGCAAGCTTCAGCAGATTGGGCTACTATTCATGAGATCTTCATGGCCTCCTTGATATGGCAACAATGACAAAGTCAAGAACACACTGAGCAAGGTGCGTTGTGTACTTCCTCCAGTTTGTTGTGTACATGCGCCCGAGTAGTATGTGCTGAGGCTGTCTTTGTCACTCTCTGGCGAGGATTATTAGCACTTCTGCGACTGTGTGCACGCTTGTGTCGACACAAGCAGGCCCTGTGCACGGCTCTTCAACGCCTTCTGTGCAGGCCGGTACCTTCTGCTCAGCCTCACTCAGCCACCAAACTACAACTACCAAAGAGGAGGCGACTGCGGCTGCTGACCAACTAAGGAGAGAAAGAGCTCGCCCATCGAGGATAGGGGCTGGACAAGCCAGCCCAAAAAAAAATGAACAGAGTACGAGAAGGAAATTTCGTGTATTTGAAGCAATTGAAGGCCAGTATGGCCAAGTACAGAGGTAAGCACATCTTATGACGTAGCAGCTAGCATCTAGCAGCTACTGGAGCTGCTAGTGGAGTGAGGCAGCAGCTGTGCCAGGAGGAATGGAGGGGTGGGGGGGAGAAGAGGGCTGGAAGTGCCACGATTGGGGCCTTGACATCCTGTCCTGCTGGAGCTGCTAGAGGAGGAGTGAGGCAGCATCCATAGCAGGAGGGATGGGGGGCTGGGGAAGGATGGCCGGAAGTGCCGATGAGGGTCTTGTCGACCTGGCGTGGCGTACGAGAAGGGGGCCAGGGGAAGTGCTCAACAGAAGAGCGGCCTCAACAGCCAGCCAGGTGAATCCGAGGGCGGGCGGCTCAGAGGCGCAGCGCGGCCGGCCCGGGCGCGCGTGCGGGCGTGTGATCCGGGGGAGGACGGCCGGGAGAGCCGCGCCGGCACGGCGGGGGGGCTCCGCGCCAGGCGTATGGGCGGCGCCGTGCCTAGACACGAGATGATGCAGATGGAAGCTCAGTACCCACGAGTAAGCAACAGCAGGCCAAAGCCGAGTAGCTCGCAGCTGGGAAAGAGGGACGTAAGGCACTGGCTGTGAGAGACCAGCCCAACGAGAGAGAAGGCGCGCGTCTCGCATGAAAGGAAAGCGTGGCCAAGACAAGCCTAAGACATAGTTCAGACAACAACCAGTGCAAAGAAATGGCGGTCTTGTCGACCGGTCCTACAAGTAGAAATGACGCGTTTAGAGGAGAAGTGGCTCTCCCAATGGGGGCAAGGGCTGTGAAATGCCAGCCCGAAAAGAGTTGCCAAAGGTTCGAAGGGGCCAACTTGACGGAGAGGCCTAAAGCGCGGAGCAGCCAAGGCGTGGGCCATGGACCGCAGAAGGGGGACTGACATCTCCAGGAGAGGGCGATGGCTGTGATTTGCCAGCCAAAAAAGAGGTCTGAACCAAGTTCGAAGGAGGCCAGAAAAGTGCTAAGCGAAGGGTCAGCCTACGGAAGAAGTGTGCGCCCATAGAGGATAGGGGCTGGGAAAGGTCAGCCCCAACATTGAATGAACGAATGGCGAAGGGGCCATGAGGAAGGGCTAAAGCTAGCAGAATGGAATCAAGCAGCTAATAAATACTCAGTAACACTCAACTACATCCGCTTCTGGAGCTGATAGAGAAAGAAACAGCTCCTCCAATCTATGGCATCGGCTTTGAGAGGCCAGCCCAGAGGAACGTACATCATCTGAAAGGGCCGGAAGGCGCAAGAGGCAGGATACTCAAGCAAGTGGGCGGGCCTCAAGAACCTAAGAGGACAGGAGTTTGTCGTGACCAGCGCACCGCCGACGCGGTGTCGCCGCCTCGCTTGGTAGCTTCCGAGCGCGGGGCCCACGCGTGAAGAGGGCGGCCCGTCCGTAGTGGTGGCGGGCATTCCCGAGACGACCACTCCTGGAGGACGTGGCGCCACAAGCGGGCAGACCCCCCAGCCGGCGGCGCACGTCGACAGAGAATCAGATCTCGAGCTGCCGCCATGTCTCCAGGTGTGCGTCAGCGCGAATGTGGCGAGCGAGGGGCCGAGCTTGGGGAGCTGGCCGCTCAAGTTCTACGCTGCGCCCACGGCGGCGAGCGGACAGCGGCCCACGACCGCCTCCGCGATGCGATGCATGGTATCCTGGTGGAGGATGGCTTCTCGGTGGCAGCGGAGACCTCCGCCGTCATGCCGCTCCAGGAAAGGGCACCGACGGTCTCCACGCTCGTCGCGGAGACCTGGTGGTCAGCCGGCGGGTCGCGTCTTGACCTGGACGTGGTGACTACCGACGCGTACAACCGCTCCCACCCAGCCCAATGCGCCACCAAGGCTGGGTATGCTGTCGCCTGCGCCGCCTGGGCTAAGGAGCTCAAGTACGCCAACCATCCGCGGGAAGACGAGTTCTTCCCGTCGGCTATTGACACCCATGGAGCGCTGGGCGCTCGTTGGCTCGAGCTGCTCAACCAGCTCGCCCGCAACGCCATCGTCCGCCGCTTCCATGGAGAGCCGGTGGACTTTCCTGCAGCCGGGTCGCTGGCGCAAGTGTACCGTATGCGCCTGGCCGTCTCGCTGCAGCGGTCAATGGCTCGCGCGCTGCACCTGCGTGCCGGCAGAGCCCTCGCTGCTGCCTCTGGCTCTGGTCAGAAGACCCACTTCCAGGAGCCTAGCTTCTCTGACCTGCGGCTGCTTAGCAGGGGGTACTGAGTGATTCGTAGCTGCTTTGTTTCTCTGTGTGCTTGTCTTTCTTAGCGCTTCCCCTCTCCCCTTCTCGTCCTTTGTTCATTCTCTTTTGGGCTGGCTTGTCTAGCCCCTATCCTCAATAGGCGAGCCCTTTCTTCTGCCCAACCGTTGGCACGCCGTTCGGCCTTCAACAATCTTCCGCTGCTAACGGTAGCCCGCCATGGCTACCTGAAAGCATACTTGATTCAGGTGGGGCCCGCAGGATGCTGACCTCGCTTGCCACGAGTGCGGGCATGTCCACCTTGCTTTGAGGTCACCTGATGTGACCGCAGCGGGGGCCTCCACCGCCGGGTCCGCATGTGCCAGGCCCAGGCTTACCCGTAAATCATCGTAGTTGGGCTTGATGACCAGAATGGTCAATGGCAGCCCTGGCGGGCTAGCGTCAGCAGCGGAACACTGTTGAAGGCCGAACGGCGTGCCAGCGGCTGGGCAGAGCCCAGTGAGAGGTGATGGGGGATGGAGCGTTGAGGGGGCAGCGAGGCAGGGCTTGGGCCAGTAAGTTGAAAGTGACCCAGCAGCGGGGTTGGTCAAGTGCCCTTCCTTGTGTGAGTGTCCGGGCCCCTGCCCTCGTCTAGTGTTTTGCAGTAGCTTTGTAGTGTAGTCCTTTTTCGGCACTTCTATCTTTGGCTTTGGACATTGTCCATCTTATTGGGCTGGCTTTGCCAGCCCCTCTTCTCTATGGGCGAGCTCTTTCTCCTGCGCCAGGCGCGTCGGGCGCCCGGGTCACGAAGGTCTGGTCGACAAAGGTCTGTGTCTGCCTCCGGTCAACCCTTGACCTACCCTGACCTGCGGTCCGATCAACAGTGACCTGCCAGGACCGGCGCCAGGAGCTGTGGTGCCGCCATGTGGCGGCTCCTCGCTGCGCTTCGCAACTACCGGGAAGTAGCCGTATCCAACCTCGGTCAGCTTAGCACTATGGCTTTCCATCAGCTATGTCTACCTATTAACCGTAATGGTTAACCCCAGATTCACAACAGGCTTGTCATGAGATATTCCGTCGGTGGCTTATTGATGACGATCTGACAAGGCATGTGAGGTGGCTGCACACGTGGACAACCGAGGCACGTCACCTATCAGTCTAATGGGAAATAAGTTTCGCCAAGACGGCACCTCCAGCTCAGCCCTGGTCATATGAGATACCTAAGCTAACTTCATTTAAGTACGTGGATTCTGTTGACCATACAAGTGCAGGAACTATGTGTGATGAAGCTTGGAAGCCTCTGATGGCACGTGTTTGGTGGAAAAGAAGGGTCAGGTTGCCTCGTCTCGACGATGCCTCAAACTGCGCTAATTGCTTTGAACAAAGAAGAGAATGTCACCGACAGCGGGGAGTGTATGGGTCGCATTCAGCCGGCTGCTAGCTCAAAAAGCTATGCGACAGAGGTAAGAGGGTTTTGCCCCGCAACTTCTTCTGCCACCGTCTTCATGGAAAAATCTCGTAAATTTGAAACAAACGAAGGCCAAATGGCCAAGTACAAAGGCAAGCACATCTGAAGACCTACATGACCTACAGCAAATTGACCCGCTCACTTACCACGGGTCAAAACATGAAGGTCGCTAATCGAAGCCTGAATACTAGATGGCAGATACGAAGCCCTTCTGCCACCAACTAGAGCTCGCGCAGCTTTCTGGTGCAAAGCATTTGCCTGAGCACGCTGCAAACAGGCCGAAAGTCGTCGTCGCAAGAACGACAAGAATGCAGCTGGCAAGCCCATCTCAGCCGAAAACACATTTCTCTGCATGTCGTGTGTAGCCTAGATTGGCAATACTCTGAAGGAGAGTGAGGAAACGAGGACCTAGACAGCCAAAGATGTCGACTGCTGCTGGCAGGAGCTGATCGCATTGGGGGTAATTGGAGTAGTGCTGCAGTTGTTCTGCACCGCCCACTGCGTGGCCAGCGATGTGCGTCGATGCTGGACCTTTACAGGCCTCCGTAACAACGTCATCGACCAAGGCCCGTGGTCCTCCACCAGGTTGCACGCCCACAATGTCAAGTGTGCGGCGATGATGACGTCCCCGGGCACCCGTGGTGATAGGCATGATGTTGTTCACTCCCACGACCGCTCGGTACTTGGCAACGCGCATCAAAGCCGCCACGGCATCGCGGAGGAGGTTGTGGATGCCCAATAGACATCTATAAGCTTGCAAGCGACTGTGCCTCTCACCTGAGAAAGTGAGGCAGCCGGAGCTTCCAAAGGTACAGCACTGACGAAGAAGAAGGGATGCTGCCTGGCGCATATTTTCAAAGCAGTGTTGCTCAATATGCACACAACAGCAGACTGTGTCAAGGCGGAGCTTACATGCAGTTTCTGCTCTTTGTGATGGCATGAAGCGTGCTGCACTTTTGACAGACCAATCGATGGTAACAAGAGTGATCATACTGGCCAGGATCAAAGTACTCACGAGGAGCCTGTATCTCTGAATCAAAACAGAAATCATGATGGCTAGATTGTGCCTCAGGTACTCCTCGAATGACTGCACATGAAGGGCATACTTTCATTAGAAACTTTTATATTGATTGTCTTCTCCACATTCTTGTACAGCTTGCAAGCTCGTTGAAGCTTCTAGAGGTTGTACGTAGTCGGTGCAATCTGGAAATCCAGTAGTACAGATAAGTGGCGGATGCAGTAATGTGTTTGACATGTGTGCCGACATACAAGTTCAAACGAAAGGTGACAAGGGGAACAGATTGACATCGACGTTGGCCACAAAGTCAGCAGGTGAATGTCAACAACCTGCAGGTCACAGGGATCCTGCAGAAGGTGGTGATGAGCACAGCGGTAAAGTGTTGGAGGCACTCAGAGCATCAACATCAGATTAATGTGACCTTCAACAATATTGATAGACTTCGGTGGCTAAGGGAAAAGGGTGGTCTCTCAGGGCCGTTCATTCGACCCAGTGGTCGACCTGACCTTGAGTTGGTGGTCTTCGGCCGTCTGTTCCACGGTCGCCTTTCCACTGCTTCGGTAGCGCCCACCTTGACGGTCTTGTTGGTGGTTGAGGTCCCTGTAGATGGGCTTCCCTCGTTGCGCTTTGAACGGTCTTCGGCAGGTTGGCGTCGTGCGTGGGCATTGGCCCTTGTAGTCGCTCCGCCGTTGTTGTTGTTGTTGTTGTTGTTGTT
>WELB01000385.1:0-30687 GCA_009602725.1 Spirogloea muscicola
TGGGGCCAGGGCAGCCCCTGGCGCCAGCGCCGCCGACGGCCGCGACCAGCTCGGCTCGAGCGACGGCGCGGCTCTCATGGGTGAGCCCGCCGTCGCACGCTGCTGATCGGCATGGCTCGCGTCGATGCCTGGAAGTTGAACCCTTGCCTCTAACCCCTAAAGCGCAAGCAAGGGCCATTTAGAGTAAGCACTTAGTGAGATAAGCACTTAACACTCTCTGGTTAGTAGCCGCAAGTCAGAAAGACTAGCCGCCGGGACTAGGCTTAAGGCCCCGTAAACCCCAAACCCGGAATCTCATCTTCCCACTGTGATCGTGTCCCCCCCCGTGGTGGCGGCATGGCTCGCTTGATGCCCTTAAGCTAAACCCTCAACTCTAATTCTTAAATCGCAAGCAAGGCCATGTAGGATAATCACTTTGTAAGCTCTAGTGAGTAGCTGCAAGTCAGAAAGACTAGCTGCTGAAATTACATTCAAGGCGCCTGAAGCGTAAACTCAGAGTCTTGATGTTTCCACCGTGTTCACTATGTGGTGGCGGCCATTGTCCAGGTGAGAGCTCGTGGCACCAGGCCGCCGCCGCGGCGGCAGCGGCAGTCCTGGCGGCGCCCGAGGCGGCAGCTGAGCCAGGAGCGCCCGAGGGCTCAGCTCCAGCAACGATGGCGAAGAAGGGGAAGAAGGAGAAGACGGCAAAGGCGCAGGAGACGTCCGCCAAGGCGCCAGCCCCCATTTTCGGCCGCGCGCATCAAGAGCAGCCGCCAGGGAATCTCGTGGTACAAATGCGGGCCCAGGTACTCCCGCCATCCCACTGTCTGGCAGACCTCAGCATATATACAAATATATATATATATATGTATGTATATAGAGTATGTAATAAGCATATCTCCCGCTTTGGGTGGTGATGGTGTGCTCCTCCTGCACGTGTTGGGTTTCCTTTGTTTGACAGCCGCCTTCGAGCGGTGGGCGCTGCCACTGCACAGCCTGCATGGCTGCCGCCGCCCACAGCTGTCGCTCCGGCCTTGCTTCTTCCTGATCATTGTGGCCCTGGCGCAGGGCGCGGAGCTCCTACGGCTTGCCGCCGAGGTGCCACGGAAAGGGCAGTCTGCTGAGGCCCAGTTCCTGCAGCAGGCGCAGCAGTCGGGAACATTGGAGGACAAGATTGCGGCGCTGGCGCTCAGCCTGCAAGCAGACCCGCTGGCGAGCTACCGCTCGTTGGGCGCGCTCGTTGGTGAGGGGCCACTCCACCAAGGGCCCCGAGTCCAAAGTTTTTTTGTCCCTAAGATCTCTGACACCTGAAAGCTTGTAACTGTCGATCCTGCACCACACCCACTAGATTTCCATTACCCTGGGCCTTTTACTCCTATGACTTACTCAATTCTGTGGCTAAGGCAACAATCTCATTAGCCGTAGTTTAGCTCACGTTCTTGGCCTTGCCTCGAAATCTTAATGTCTTATGCTAAGTCTTGCTTGCTCCAGCAGAGGACGTCAGCTTCACTGACATGTGCCGTCGTTTTGGCTCACGCGTCCTTGCCTTTTTGCCCATGTGGGTGTGCAGGCATGATGGCATCAAAGGGCGGTAAGCGGCAGGCTGCCGCTGCCATGGACGCGCTCCGCGAACTCTTTGTGACAAGGCAAAGTGACCACAAGCCCTGTAGTGTGTGTTTCAAGAGATTGAAAAGGAAAATAATGATCAAAACGGGATCAACTTATTTGTGCTGCAAAGACCATGAGACTTCTTTGCATGGAAGGTGCTTAAGCTCTCTGATGCTTGGATAAAAGCCTCCTTCCGCCACGGAGGGCCGGCTCCTTGACACCTTCCTTCCGTCACGCATAATCTGGGTTATACAGTCACGCTGATGTGGGCCCCTCGCCTGCTTTCATTTGCAGCATATTGCCAGACCGCAAGCTGAGGGCCCTGTCACAGCAGCCGCTGGCGCTGCTGCCAGGTGACGAGGCCGGGCAGCGGTTGCTGCTCTTCTGGGCATTTGAGGACTATCTGAAGGAGAGGTATAACCATACCATTCTGCCCCATTCATTGAACTGTAAAGACCTTGAAGCCAGGGAATGACAAATACGTGCTCATTTGTTTGGTTGCTCAACTGACTTGTTGATGTCCTGCTGCTATGTTGTACTCCAGATACGAGCAATTCGTTTTCGCCGTTGAGGCCGCAACCAAAGACAGCCTCCCCTTCTACAAGGACAAGGCTCTCAAGGTAATCAGCAGAAGGAATGCTGCATGCTTGCAGTCTGTCGCCAACCCACTTTCTCTGGAATCCTGAAAAAGATAGCTTGTGTGCATCTCCTTATGTCCGAGGTTACTTCGATGTAATTAGCTACCACCTCAGCCGTTTCATAGACTTGCTTCAATTTCCTCATTGCGTCACTGCAGGCATGATGACGTGAGCTTCTTGAGCATGTCTCATACATCAGACCGTATTCGAGCTCCTCAAGGCGAAGCCGGAGCAGGAGCGCCGGCTGCTTTCAGCGCTCATTAACAAGGTCCGAGCTGGTTCCATCTGACTGCTTTTGAAAAGCTCACTTGCAACCCTGTGATCGTTAAGCTGCACAATAGGCTAAGTTGCCCTCTTTGATATTGCAGGGTACGATGTTCAGACTTGGCTGTCAGTTTATAATGACAAAGCCTAGGCTTTACCCATGCTGATCAAAATCCAAACTGAGCCAACTTATCTGCAGAGTCATTTGTTAAATTGTCCATCATTTTACATCCCTTGATGACATGTGAAGCCCACATGATCAAAGTCGAGGGGAGAGCTCTTGGTACAACTGAAAAATGGGCAATGACTCTTTTGTATCGCTGTCTATGTCTGGGTGTGTGGTTTCAGCTGGGAGATCCAGATAGAAAGGTGGCCTCCAAAGCGGGTTACCTTCTTGGTTCCCTCCTCATTGCTCATCCCAACATGAAGGTGCCTACATCCACTCCCCATGGTCGATTGAGTAGTAAGATCCACTCTGTTATGTTTTGGTGCTTCTTGTAATTGGTTAAGTGTAGCCCTCTTGATGTGCACTTGTGCGAGATATGCTATAAGTTTGACATAATGGCCTTGAGCACTGATGTCTTATATGTATCCTATAACCCAACACATGATGCAGATTGAGGTGACTTGCTAAACCCGCTGACTCAGTAGTGAGGGTCGCTGGAGGTGCAGATGGTGGTCGTACAGGAGGCCGATTTGTTTGTCTTCAGGTCACATGTTGGTCTGCGTGCCAGGTATTATGGGGTAAGCTTCACATTTCCCTGCATTCTGATTTTGTCAAAAGTCTGCAGCAACGTCTGTGACAACTCCAAGGAGCTGCTATTTGCTGTATCTGCTCACATCAAACTTGTTTGATGCTTTGTTGACGTTTGTAACACGTAAATGCTGAAATGCAGTCCTGATGGATAAGTGACCTGCTGCTGGTCATGCTTGAGAGTATGATGTAAAACAGAGAGCCTCTTATATACAGGTTGCAGCAAATTGAAACAACTTTGTGAAATGTGTTTGCGGTATACAAACCCTCTGTTTGTGCTGTTGGTCAACAGTATACTAAACATCAGCTCATTCTACTATTTTGCCTGTGCGGCAGGCGGTGTTCCTGAACCAAATAGTCCTGAGCCACAAGGGCGACGGTCCGAAGCTTGCAAAGCTGCTGCTGGACATCTACTTTGCACTCTTCAAGGTCACTTCTCTCGAGTGGCAAGCTCCATAGTCTGCCTTTGAAGTTGTCTTAGGCTCGACCGAGCTGCACTTGAGTACATGTACTGCTGAGTGCGGCAGGTCAGATTCTCGTCACCCAAGCACTGCTACTTATGATTGACTGTAAGTCTCGAATGTATATATTGAAGGCAATCACGGCAGGAGAGCTGAAGGAGAGGCCGGATGCTGGCGGAGGGAAAAAAGCAGCTTCCATCAAAGACCGAAAACGACTAAGCAAGCTCAAGCAGCAGCAGCAGAACCCGGGAGATGGCGTGGAGGCGGACTCGCGTCTCCTCTCTGCGCTCCTCACTGTATGCAAGTCTCTGCTCTCAGAAAATCTGCAGAACTAGTTCGTGCCAGAGACGCCGTGTACATTGTCAGAAGCAGCTAAAGTCATTGGCAGTTGGTAATTCCAGGTAATTCGCTTAATGGCTGACAATCAGTGCTTAGGACTACTGACGCGCCAGATTCTCCAAGGACAATGTTCAAGATGTACCTGAGGCAGGTCCTCCAATGGCCTGCAGTTACTGCCGCGCACCCTTCATTGCTTTGCGCCGTATGCATTAACAGCTGGTCTGTTGTGGTGACGCCTTACCAGGGCGTAAATCGGGCCTTCCCATACGTTGCCACTGAGGATGTGGAGGAGGTTGTGGAGGAGCACATGCCCGTCCTCTTCCGCATGGTTAGTGCAGACAGCCCCCTGATCATTTTCAGTGTGCATTGTATGTTGCTTGTAGTCCTGGCAAATGTACTGCTGCTGAGGGGGATATATATTGCAAGCTGGCATGAAGGGGTAGGGAGAATTCTCACCTCTCTTCTTCTTGGTCTTAACATATACAGGTTAACACTCACTGTTTGGGTTTGTAAACCTGATCTGATGCTGGTTGACGCTTCAACTCGTAGATGGGCAACAACAGGAAATTAATCTTCATAGTGTAGTTACCTGCCTGAAACATTACCCATCACAGCCTGACATTAATTGGCGATTGCTGAGAATGTGCTGAGATTGTTTGTATTTCATGGCTCCATGGAGTAGGTCCACTCTGGCAATGTGAACCTGGCAGTGCAGGCGCTGACCCTCATGCACCAGCTGATGGTAGCACGGGCCGCAACGTCCGACCGTTTCTTCCGGGCGCTCTACTCTGTCCTCCTCTCCCCTGCCTTGGCCAAGTCCTCCAAGGTGCAAGAAGTTTTCTCTACAAAGTTGTCATTACAACTCGACCAGTTCACATACTATGCATGACGAACAAGTTCATAAGACTTATAAGAATCAAAATCAGATTACTGAGTACTTAAGTCTTTGACTCTAGGCCGCGATCACACTATGTGCTGTTTGATGCAAGCATTGTCCAAGCAAGCTTCAGAAACCTATAAGCATACAAAAAGCTTATGGTAGAAGTTTGAAGAATGCCTAACACAAATATATTTACTTTAGAGATCAAATGTGTGGGCAGATGCCCTCATAATTACACATTAAGATGGTACTTTGTGTGTTATTCATCATAATAAGTAATCAGATTTGTGCAACTCAAATTGAACTCTCAAATGTAGCGTGTGTGGTACATTGCCTACTATGCTACACGTCCTTTACTATTAGTACTTTGGTAGGGCATCTAACGGGCTTTGTTGAGCTGCAACAGGCAGCAATGTTCTTCAGCATCCTCTTCAAGTCCATAAAGTCGGATCTCAATATCAAGCGGGTGGCAGCCTTCACCAAGCGCCTCATGCAGGTACCCAATGCAGTGGCACCGCTGGTCCTACATGTTTTGATTATCAAGCATATCGTTGATTTCTGTGCTAAGTATCTTGCAATACAGGCTTACATGTTGCTAATTTTGACATACACCTATTCCACAATTTGACAAATGCTGACATAAATCCTTTTATCAAGAGTTTCTGTTGCAGGTATCATTGCACCAGCCTGCTTCATTCGTCTGCGGCGCGCTCATGCTGGTGTCGGAGGTTTTGAAGGCACGGCCTATGCTCTGGTATACCTGGAGACTTGAGGCTCAAGGGGACGGTTGATGTGTGTGAGTCGTCTTAGCTGTGAAGTTGTGGTGCAATCATAAGCAAGTTGCTTAGCATATTGGTATTGTAGTCACTGTGAGATCCTCTTGTCATCAGCTCGACCTTTGAAGTGATCACAGAGGGCTTAAACAGAAATCTCATTTGCCATTACACCGCTACCTGCAACTTGACTGCCACAATCAAGAGAGTTGTCAGCTCAAGCCGTGGACTTATGCACAAGAGCCATCGTAATGTGTACCTAGGAGCTAAAGTGGGCTCGTGTTCATTCATGACCCTCTACAGGAGTGCAGTTTTGCAGCCAATTGAGCAGGACGATGAGCTCGAGCACTTTGTGGACCTCCCAGAGGAGGGCGAAGCTGCCAGAAGCGAGAGCAGGGTTCGCTCGAGCGCCGGCCATGAAGCTAACGTGTCAGTGGCAGATGAGAAAGGTGACTATGATGCTCGCGAAGGCATGGAAGGTGACCGCATTGATGTGGGTGACGAGGACAACGACGATGAGAGCGGCGATGCTCTTAACGAAGCTGAGGAGGACGATTGTGACAATGAGGATGATGACAATCACTTGCCGTCGAAGCAATTGAGAGAACCCAGAGGAGAAAATGGGCATGTGCAGAGGACCGCTGGCATACAATCTGAGCAAAGCGAGTCTGACAGGCAGCAGGCAAGCAGTGGCACCGAGCAGATTGGGGTGGCGGGCAGCCGGTGGCCAGCCAAGGGCAGCTACGATGCTCGCGCCCGAGACCCATGTTACAGGTAGATATTACTGAATAGCTGCCCGTCTGCTCTCAAACACACTTGCACTTGAGATGTGTTATCAGTTCGACTATACACTCAAAATTATCTGTGTCAAGGCTCGCGTGCTCATTTGTAAGTATTTATGAAGTGTACGACGGTCTCAGTTGCCTCATTGTGATAGTCATTAGCTCATCTTCAGCCATCCATACAGTCCAAAGAAGGTCCAGACGCCCACTTAGTTGTCCTCATGTCCACACTCCTGGCTTGGCGTGTACGTTGACAAACAATATGATGGCTACAATTTTCTCAGTCATGCTCCTTGGAGACATTGCCAATTGGCTGAATTTGGCTCATTTTTCTAGATCGATTGCCAACACCTTTGATGGTCTACGCTGTGGCCTTGGATGCAGCGGTGCCGAGAAGGCATGCTGGTGGGAGATCAACGGGCTAGCGGCGCACGTGCACCCATCAGTCGCCACCATGGCCCGCACGCTGCTGTCGGGCGCCAACGTGGCGTACAGTGGTGACCCTCTCAGGGACCTGGCGCTAGGCGCATTCCTCGACCGTTTTGCCGAAAAGAAGCCCAAGGCCCAGCGAGGGCAACGGAGAGGGGAGGTGGACAGCGTGACAGTGAGGGGCTTGTCACTGATGCAGCCGCTCCGCAAGGTCTGCTGGCCGCACTTGGTGCTTGCCGCTGCTTGCAAGTCCATGAGCTGCTTCTGCTTTGTCTGCAATAAATCACAGCCTTGTATTGAATGTAAGCACTCATCTGCATCGGCATATGAAGTCAATAAGTTCTCTAGATCACTATCAGTGCCATTGCATGATTGAGGTAGTGGATGCCTGTGTGACCAATGCTCAACATGCTACAAGACATGTATAGGCAACAAGACATAAATAAGAGTCATGGTATACATTGTGCTATGCAAGGTACAGTCAATGATATCCTCAGGATGTTCATGTATTTGGACTTTGACACTGCCTACTGTGTACTTTTAGCTTTGGTGTGCATCTTGTGGTCCTCGTGCATCTACCGTATCCTTAATGAGGGGGTGCCTCCTTGTCCACGTGCCTCACAGGATGAAAACCAGGGTCTATGGCCACTTAGTGGTGAGGAGTTTGGGCAGCTCAAGGAGGACGAGGTGCCCACTGAGGCAGTCTTCTTCCACAAGTTCTATGCAACAAAGGCGTCAAGGAAGGGGACGCCGGCCAAGAAGCGCAGGAAGGGCAAGGGCGACGATGAGGAGAATTCCGATGATGCGGTGGTTAGGGGGGAAGGGGACAGCGACGGTGATGGCGATGACGATGAGGGCGAGGATGAAGGTGAGGACGAGGAAGACACGGACCTGGACGAGGACGATGATCAAGACGATGGTGAAGTCGAGGACAAGGATGGAGTGGAGGTTGACAAAAACGTCAGTGGAGAAGAGGGCACACTAGAGAAGAGTAGAAAGCTAAGTACCAGCAGCGATAGTGAAGACGATGACGCTGAACACAGCGACCTCGACAGCGCCGAGATTGACGAGTGGCTCGAGGGCGAAGACGGGGTGGAGGATGCTGCCCAAACAGAGAGTGGCCCCTCGTATGACGCGCTGAATGAGGCCTGGCAGTTTGCCGACGAGCTGATAGGAGACGACGCTGGTCAGGCCACTGAGGAAGAAGGCCTCACAAGGCAAGCACGGACGAGCACGAAGAAAAGGGCTGCGACTGCTGGGGGCGCCAGGAAGAACGGCGACGATGAGAGCAGGCCAGACGTTGTGGAGGACAAAGAAAGCAATGGGGGCGGCGACGCAGCAGGCGATGACACTGACGAGGACATCGAGGTGGGCCAGGTGCCGGAGGCTGATGTGGGGGCCTCAGTCAAGACTCGCAGCTTGGACGAGGCCGAGGCACCGAGGCAGCGCCTCAAGAAGAAGAGGAGAAAGGCGGGCGAGAGCCCATTTGCCGCAGCTGAGGACTACGTCGACGTTGTCAGTGGCAGCCAACACGAAGCTCCTGCCCAGCTCAGTGGTCGTGCAGCAAAGCGGCAGCAAGTAAGTGGTCGAGGCAGAAGGAGAACGCTGTAGAAGGAGGGCTGAGCCCCAGAGAACCTCATGAGTGGACGTACGCAGTGCAGCTGATCATACTAAGCTGGGCTGTCTCTGGCGGCACTGTCATCTATGTGGCCCCTCGAGTGCAAGTTGAGAACCAACGAAGAGCTTGCAGAGGTCTGGGCAAGTTCCTGGAGTGCTGCCGATTACTTAATCAACAGCAATAACCGAAAATAATAGAAAAGATAATGAAGGCACGACAGCGACAAGCCCTTTGACCTCATTGAGTCCCAAATTCTTGCACTCGCAACAATCTGCTATGCAACAGTCTTCGGATGCTTTGCGCTTAGCCATGAGCACAAGGTATCAGGCAAAATCATAAGAGCTACTTCTAACACAGAAAACTGTACGACTACAATCCTAACGCATAAAATCTGCCCATAATGAAGCAGGCTCCCTCAAGGCGTCTTGCAGGCACCGCAACTCAAAGCCCTCACTCGGAACAAAAGTCAGGCCTTGAAGAGAAGGCGCCGTCTCGGAAGACAGTAGTGCTGCTAGTGCGCACCAGCACACAGGAGCAGGGCAGATGGCTGTGACTGCATGAAAGGACGCACGCAATAGAAACTTCTTCAGAGCTGCCTAGAGCTCAAAAAATGAAGCCTAGCCCACTCCGTGCCAGTCGCCTTGCCTCTGCATGCTGTGCTACCCATAAGAGCAGGTTTAGGCCACAAGATTTACTCTTGAGTGAGCAAAGCATGACATGCATTTGATACAGACGGCAAGGTGGCAGACTGTTCCCAGTCCAAAATCAGTGCATTAGCGCCTATATTTCAGAAGTAAATGGTGAGGAAGACGCTTGGACAATTTGAGCAACCACTGACACAGGAGCCACAATGAAACACCGACTCAGTCGAAGTACATAACACACCCTAAGGCCACTCCTGTGACCAGTGGCTCAAATTATAATACATGCACATTGTGACATGGACACTCCAGCTTATAGAGTCGCAAGCTCATTGATCTGAGCTGTGCAGAAGAATCTGGTCAACGGCTGGCAGACACAGATGGCAATATTCACTGTGCTGCGAGGCATGTAGCGCCAACATCAAGATCGGCTGTTCAATAAAAGAATATAATGAAGTAGCCAAGTCGGTGAAGGATTCACGCGACAGCCTGGAATACGGCTGTCAATGGGGCATGATCTGACAAAGTGAAGTTGTCTGGCCACTTTCCAAGCTCAGTCTCAGGGGGGTAGAAATGCGCTTCTTTGACTGCAAAGCTGAATCCATGAGAATGGCCATCCTCCATGCCATTCTCTAAGGAAAGGTCTCGTGCAAGTCCTACATGTCAAGAACAGCATGATGAGAATTGATGCAACAAGGCAGTAATGCACACAAACTCAGCATAACATGCTCAAGGTTGCCAACTTGCTCAAGAGAGACTACTGTCTTACCAGCGGCTATGCAGTCTTCCAGCTTATGCCTAACTGCCAGTTGTCTGTCACATTCCAAGATTGACTCTCTCATTCGCGACTCCACTGCCTGCAACACAATCCAGCTCCTTCAAGGCTTAGCTCTGTTCTGTTTCCTGTACACAATAGTAGCTGATGTTGGGATAAGTAACATTGAGAGAAAGCTGAGGTAGTCTGCCAAAGGAGGAGGAGGAGCAACCCTGCAGTGTTGTTCCGCATGTAAATTAGCTCTGCGGAAAACAACTGGCACTGAGTGTTGACATAATGCCCTGGAGGACAGATGGTGGGAGGGGAAGTGGAAGAGACGAAGATGGTACATGGGCTGGAGCGTGAAGACTGGAGGTAGGTGCAGGGCTGTCAGCATGGCCATGAGGGGGTTCTTGGATTGCATTGCTTGCAGTGGGTAACCAAGGTTGCTCGACAATGCCGGTGGCTTCTTTGATTCTGGTGTAAGCCTCCTCCATTGTTGGTGTGCTAAGCAAGTTCTGTGGAAACGGGGGTTGACACCAGACCGATATCAAGACTCCCTTCCCCATTGGGACGACTTTACTGCAACAAGGGAGGGGAGGACTGACAACCCCTTCTAAAGCCCACAAAGTATAGTAGCAAGCAGATGTGCTATTCACCTTAAATTCTTCATAGTCAATGTAACCATTGCCATCAGTGTCAGCAGAGTCCATCAGCTCCACGATCTCCTTTCTTGTAAGTCCCACTGACTCGCTGCTGGTGAGGCCCAACTGCAGACAATGCAGGTAATTTCTGAAGCTTAACAGACATGATCAAGTCTGAGGGTCACGCTTACGACAATGTATGCATGGATGTCCCAACATCATGGCTTGTATAGAGTTAGCAAACCTTGTCCATGGCTGCTTGAAAGTCCTTCAAAGTCACGCGATCATCCCCGTCGCTTCCATCTTCCATGAAAAACTCAAAAGCAGCCCTTTGATTCAGCCCAAATTCCTTGAGCTTCGCCTGCCATGCACGTTGGTCGTATGCAACCAAGCTGTCACATTGTTGTCACTGTTCTTTTATTGACGAATAGCAAAGCAGGAGATTTGCTCTGCTGGCAACGATTTCCATCATGACAAGAGCCATGACTTTGCATGGGAGTGACTGCACAGCTGAAAGTGAAGCATTCCTGCATGAGATACCTTGATCATGCCAAATACAGCTGCCTTCCACTCAGTTGTCAATGGCTTTGTTTGCCAGACGGGGTTTAATAGCCATATGAAGTCTACTCCACATATGTTGCCACGATGGTTCTTGTGACTCACCCACTGCATCAGAAGAACATCTGTACATCAGTGAAGCATCAAAACTTGATAGTCATGACATCTACTGGATGAATGATGGAACAAGCGGAGTGACTCAAGCGGAGCTTCTTTGCGGCGTTGGTTCCATGTCCAGAAACTGCTTGACAGAGCCTTGAGAGGGCTCAAGCTAGCAATGCATTTAAGCTTGTGTCGTTTTCCTTTTACGCACGAGGCAGAAGCCAGTACGTTTATTGAGTACAATTGCCAATTTCTGGTACTTCCTGACATAACAATCCTGTGAATGCTACCTCTACTGCTGAATGATTATCCCATTAAGTGTGTCTTCCAAGCCCATGTGGTTGATTTGGTTCTGCTGTACTCCTGTTCCAACGCCTTCATAAGCCTTACCTCAGACAGTATTATGCACATAGCTAACTCTCAGCTTAGCAACAATCCTAGACTACCCAATCAAGGTGAGTGACAAACCTTCTGACGTTCAGTGTCTGTGTACTTGTGCGCCAGATCATACGACGAAACAAATCCTTGAGATCGCAAAAATTTGTAAACTTGGCCCCTTTTACTGCCATTCCAATCTCTGTTCATGATTGATTATCACAAAATCCGTCATGGCCGAGGCCAGAGCTTTGACTTGCTTTGATTGATGTCTATGGATATATTCAGCGCATTGTTGAGAAGGAGGCAATGAGTAAGCAATTATAAACAAAATACAGCAGACTTTGGTAATCAAGATATTCCAGGTCCCCTTAAAGAATTAAGTGGAATACCCGCAGAGAATGATGGGCATGAGCGGGAGATTGTTTGCAAGCTTATAATTTTCCACGTACTCCAAGATTTTGTAAGCCTGCGAAAGATTGTAAATGTCAAGAATGAGCATAGAAGAGTCATTGACATATCAATACAACAAAAAATCAGCCAACCTCGACTGTATTCACAGTCAACAACCCAACATGCAGACCACCACAACTGCAAGTAAAGCAGAACGGCTTCAACAAATGCACAATTCCCCTATCAGTGACCTATAATGTCACTGAGCATATCAAAGGGATAAGTGGACACCCTTGACCCCATAAGCCCGGTTGCCATACTGCACAAGAGAAGTGGGTCATGGTCATGTTGACTGTCACGAGAAGCGCATGTGATTGTCATACCTGCCGCAAGCGGATGAGGCAAGAGTTTGCATTGTGAGGGAAAAGAAGGTGTGTGTTCAGCAGAAGCATCTCCAACGGCCCACCATCAGCCCCTGCTAACTTTGATTTGACCCGAAGGAGTTGCGCAACACGATCACCACAGTCGTGAAAGAGCAACTCTTTGTAGTCAATGACCGAGAGCTTAGATGTATCAATGGCTGTTATAAGTCCTGCAAATGACATATGTACAACAGCAGGTGAATCAGTGACGAGCTACTCGACCAGGCCACTATTTGTATGGAGTCGTTCAAGTTTCTGGTGCAGACAGCAAAGTGGGATATATTAAGCTACAGACCAACAGCCAGTGCCAGGCAGCTATCAGTTCGTTCAATACCATCGCCTCGATTGTTGGTGCGTGCCAACGTAAATGTACTATAGCCAGCCTGGCCAAGCTTTTCCTGATACAGGCTTACCAAGTCCTTGCTCCCAAGCCAAAACTCCTGGTGTAAATGCAGAGATACAACATCGAGATCAGGATAAACTTTGTCTTCATTACTTACTGAATGGCTCAGTGTGCCTCAATGTGGCCAGACGTACTTGGCCCAACTGAAGCTCGCTATGCATGATCTGGGAGAGTTACCTGTAGGCAGATCATGGAGGAGGCTTTCTCCAAAAGCATAGTGAGAATCTGTTGATTTCTAGCAAGCCAGATATCTTTCAGCTGGCTCTCGCGCAGGCCCTGAGAAGCAGACCAAGAGCTACCAGTCAATATGCAAGACAAGCGGTTGTATTTTTTAAGTCTATGGATGGGCGCCGTACAACACTCCTGCTCACATCCAGCATCTGATGGTTGTTGCATGGTTGCATTGCCATCTCCTCCTTCACTAGAACTTGCATAAGCCAAAGCTGTTGCCCATAACAACTGTGACTACTGGGTAAGTACCTGGTTGTCCATCCGCTTATAGATGGGCGCCAATATATTGAAGGTCGTACATGACAGCAGAATCTCCTCAGCCACTGCTGCTTGCTTCTCCGCTTCTGAATCTACGTCCTCAATGCTGAAGCTCATTGCCTCCTGAGCTGTGGACTGCCTTCTGCCTTGAGGGCCTGTGCGTGATGAACAGCCCTGGCTTGTGCCAGAAGTGCCAACCTCTTGAACCCGACCTGGATGCCCGAATTGGCTGTCAAGCTGAGGGGAAGAGACAGTCCTGCACCTGCGTGGATGCGGCTTGCCAGCCAAGGCTACTGCAGCCCGGCCTAAGCCATTCAACCTCAGCAATGCAGAACGAGCCAGGTGGTTGCCGTTAGGCTTTGTTCGCTGACCACTACACGTTGCCTGGGGCCTCATGAACTCGTCCATAAGAACTGGCCTTGTGTCCGCCGCGTGCAACGCACCGGCACAATCGGCTGACAGTCCAGCCAGCGCCATGAGGCCCACAAGCTGGACCGAGATGGCCAGAAAGGCTGTCCTCCTTGTCATGTCAAGAGCCCCGGCCCCGTTGCTGCTTCCATCATGCAGGCCTGCAGATAGTGGAGGCCTTCAGCACCAGCAAGTGCTAGGGGATGCCTCATTATGATCGGAACTTATGGCGCATCCCCATTGATCTCGGGCTTCCCTGCAAGTCCAAGCCAAGCTCCTCTAACGTCCAGAGGAGTGCCTCGGAGAGCTCTCGCCGTCCAGCTAACGGAGTGCCAGGCAGCGTCTCTGGCAGCGCCCGCGCCAGCCGGATCGCCACCAGCGCCTGCCAGCAGACGAGACCGCGCTGCCAGCAGGAAGGCTTCTCCGTGGCCGTCCAAGGGCGGCAGGACCGAGCGAGGACGCCGCAGTGGGAAAGCTCTCGGAGCACGGGGCAAGACGAGCCCGGCGGCGCCGCAGTCCACGGCGCCCTGAGCGGCGGCGGCGGCGGCCGCGGCGGCGGCGCGGCATGGCGGCGGCCACGCCCGTGTACGTGAACGTGTACGACCTGACGCCCATGAACGCGTACGTCTACTGGTGCGGCCTCGGCATCTACCACTCGGGCCTCGAAGGTCAGCCGAGCGGGCCCCCGCTGGCCGCCCAGCGATGAGCGGGCTTGCTTCAGGGCGCTCGCTGACAGTGCAGGGGTTCGACTCCCAGCGGATGCAACTCTTTTGGCTTTTCCCGTGCTTGCTACACCCAAAGTTGATGGGATGAGGGCTCTCGAGCCCCTCTCGCGCCGCCAATCCTTGTGCAGTGCATGGCGTGGTTACTGAGCGGGTTAGTGGGTAATGTACGTCTTTAGATGTGCTTGCCGTTGTGCTTGGCCACTTTGGCCAAGTGATAATGTACTTCAATGCACGTGACTCTTACTGCGCAGCGCACGGCGTGGAGTACGCGTTCGGCGCGCACGACCACCCGAGCAGCGGCGTGTTCGAGGTGGAGCCGCGCAACACGCCGGGCTTCACGTTCCGCGAGAGCATCCTGATGGGCACCACCGAGCTGCCGGGCCCGGCGCTGCGCGCGCTGGTCGAGGCGGCCGCCGCCGAGTACGCGGGCAACATGTACCACCTCGTCGGCCGCAACTGCAACCACTTCACGGACGACGTGTGCAGCCGGCTGCTGCGCCGNCCCCGCCGCGTGCGCGCGCCAGGGCGACGCCGTCACGCGCTGCGTCGTCTCGCTGTGAGCGCCGCCGCCGCCGCCGCCGCCGCCGCCGCCGCCATCGCCATCGCCATCGCCATCGCCGCTTAGCCAGGGTGCAGCAGCGATCTCCCGCCGTCGCCCCACTTGGATTGCGGACGCCGCCCGTCGCGCTAACGGAGAGCCCGCCGCCGGCGCCGCCGCCGCCGCCGCAGGCTCAAAGACCTGCAGGGGCGGTGCCCGGCGGAGCTGGACAGCTACGTCAAGTGCATGAGCTACTACACCAACGAGTTCGAGTTCTGCCGCAAGCAGCAAGCCGCGTTCGAGAAGCAGTGCCCCCTCTGACCCGCCGCCGCGACTCTTACCCTGCAACAATCTTCTCAACTGAAGGTCACAGGTTCAAATCCTGTAGTGTGCTAGTGTGAGCGCTACTTGGTGTGGCCTTTGGGCTGAAAGCCCTCAGGTTTCAGGGGTTTGGGGCTTAGCGAGCGCCTCGCTTGCTTTGATGCTTCCAGCTGAGCCACGGAGCTCAGCATGGGGCCACGTCGAGTCTTACGTCCTCAGCTTCGCGTGCCTGCTGCTCCAAGGCTCTTCACTGCCGCCATTGCGGCCGCTTATTGGAACTGGCCTGGGTCTTGCGTGAGGCTCATGTGGCTTAGCCGCCTCTGCAGCAGCCTCTCTGAAAGCCTGCAGCCGGCAGATAGTGTTGTGCTCCTTGCAGCAGGGCGGCGCTCAGTATGCTCAAGCGGCTTGCCAGCCTGTAATTTTCTGAGGTGGACCCACATGGAAAAACATCATCACTCGGGTCTGCCGGTGAGACACCGGCGACTGACGGTGTCTGGGTGCCGAGACATACGAAATCTCGGCACACACGGCTCCTGGTACAGACTGCGCAGTGGAGGCACACGCTGATTGGCAGGGCCATATAAATGCTGACAGATTGGGCCTCTTGTCCTCGTGGAAGAAGCCCCCTCTCACCCGCATCTTTTGGCTGTCGCCAGGACAGCAAGCTTCTCCGCAACGCTTTCTTGCGAGCTAGTCTGCAAAGGGAGCTGGTCTCTGAGAGTGGGATTCCGTGTGTAAAGAAGAAATTCATGTATGAGTCTTGAAACTTATGTGTTAGTCCTTCCGCTGCTGAGCCTGTATCCCTCGGTCTGACATTCTAATCTGGCATAGAGCTCTACCGCCTTAACCGAGGGTACGACCTCTTGCTCTTGATGTTAAGCATGACTTACACATAGAGACATGCATTATACTGCAGAACACGCAGGTGCACCCAGACCACAATGTGGTAGGAAAAAAGCTGGTGTGTAGCGCCATCTAGAGGTATCCGACAAAGATGCTGGCTAGACATCAGCATCCACCATCTGTTCTTGAAGTGGAAGTCACGCTGCTCACTTCATGCCTGAGGAACGCTCTTGCCAGGAGAAGCTCCTCCGAAAGAGAAGAAGCTCTCAAAGGGGGCGATGGCTCTGGGAGTCCAGCCCCAACAACAATGAGTGAGCTCTTGTGAAGGGGGCAGTGTCTGTGAAAGCCAGCCCAAAAGGGGCGAGCGCTGCGAAGAAGAAAGTGCTCGCCCATTGAGGATAGGGGCTGGAAAAGCCAGCCCAAAAAAAGAATGAATGCAAAGGGCCCAACAATAAATGAACAAGGTTCAAATGAGAGCAGACAGGAGAAGCTTCTCAAGAGCTTTCCATTCCAATACGCAATGGCACAAGGCTCTGAAAGAAGAAGCAGCTCTACCCAGGAGGCGAGGTTTGCAAAGGCCCAGCCCGCTAGAGAGTGACAAGGGTCCAAGACATACAAAAGCACGTACTACGCAGGAGAATAAGCTATCGCTAAGGATGGCCGCTCAGTATGCCGCATTGGCTGTCAAAGGCCAGCCTGGATGAAGATGAAGCTTCTCACAAGACGTGATGGCTACTTGATAGCAAGTTCTTCTCAAACGTGGTCGATGGCTGCAAAAGGCCTGCTCAAGAGAGTGGAGGAGTCCCCATCCGCAAGGATGTGGACACGCCCACCACAACGGAGCCCAGGCGCCGGGAGAGATCTTGCAACTGCTCTTGGGTTGGCATTTCTACTTTCACAGCCATCGCCTCCTTGTGGAAGGTAGTTCCTATGTTGCAGACACTTGGGCTGGCCTTTCTAATCCATCCCCTTCAAGACTGCTTCTTCATCTGTTTGTGAGCTTCTCTTTCTTATAGTCACTTGCTTTACTGAGTGGTTTGTGCTATCAAGCCCCTTCGAACCTTGTCACTTCCTTATTGAGTTGGCCTTTGACCAGGATTGCCTTCTGTAAGACTCTTATCTCCTTCCTTCAAGAGGGGTTTTGCTCGGTGCAGATTTCAGGACTTGGGCACAAGGGAGAGCTGCAGGCGCAAGCTGCAGAGCGCGCTCTGCTCAGCAGCGGTACGCTCAGAGAATGAGGCACTCAGAGCAGGTGCTCCTCCACAGAGGGCGGTGGCTGAAAAGGGCTTGCCGAACTTATGGGCAAGCGTCTGCGAGAAAGCCTTGACATAAGTAGTAGCGAGCGATTCTCAAGAGACGAGGCCTGCAAAGAGCCAGCCCAAGAAGAATGACAAGGTCCAGATAAGGCGGAGAAGCGGATAGCATGGGCAAAAGCAGGCAAGCACTAAGGATGGCCGTTCAGTGGATCCTACTTATGAGCCGCAAGTCGGAGGCACCATCAGCCAGATAGCAGTCGCCCTTTTTGTCGCCGGAGGCGGCAGCCAGGGCCCACTTTCCCCGCCGTAGCCCCCTTTGGAACAGCTGCTTCTTTCCTTAATGTGGCTGGATGTTAGGCGAGCAGGCAGCCTCCGCTGGTATGCATGCACCACTACTGCACACTGCCGCGGCCACTGCTTAGTGTGAGGTCAGCTCCAGCGTCTACAGCTGTGTTCTTTGACAAGGCCTTCAGATCCAGCTTGATATGCGGGCAGCTCTTCTGGGGCGGCACTGTTTTCTTTGGCTTTGGACATTGTCCATTCTTTTTGGGTTGGCTTTGCCACCTCTAGCTCTGGCCAGGGGACCCACCTCAACGAGCCCAGCATCTCCGACCTGCGGCTGCTTAGCAGAGGTTACTGAGTTATTCGTAGCTGCTTTGTTTCTGTTTCTTAGCGCTTCCCCTGGCCCCCTTCTCGTACTCTGTTCATTCTTTTTCGGGCTGGTTTTTCCAGCCTCTATTCTCAATGGGCGAGCACTTTCTTCTTTGCCAGCCCCTCTTCTCTGTGGGCGAGCTCTTCTCTTCTGGGGCGGCAGTGCCGCCCGGCCGCCCGTGTTGCCGGCTTGGTAGCAGCCATAGCGAGGACGCCTTGCCAGGTCGTCGACAAGTGCAGGCTGCAATAGCGGGCCTAGCACCCTGCCGCTGCACGCCCGTGGCCGAGGAACACCCTTAGTAAAGCCCTGCCAACGTAAATCTGGCCGATGTACGGGATGACATTGTAAGAACGACATGGAAGGACTGAACCAGGGCTACCTCTAGGGTTGCTCAGAAGAGTTACTCCACAAGTTCCCTGCGCTTGCGCCCTCAGCATGGCTGGCACGCCGCTCGCCAAGCTCCGGCAACCTTATCCTTGTGTCAGAAGTTCTCGGAACACCTGACGATGCTGACTACAGTGGCAATTAAACGTGCTACAAGGATCTGCAATTGAAATAGCAATCTCTCAGGGGAGCTTCGTCTTCTCAGGCCCCTCGGACTTTGTCCTTGCTTTTGGGCTGGCCTCTCACAGCTATCGCCATTTTAGTGCATTGACCTGTGTTTTGCCCCATCACCTAAGCCGCTCTTAACAATTAGCTTTGATACGTGCCGCCCTACTTTAAGCTATAATTGCTTGTCAGAGCAGTGTACGGGCTTCTTGGTTTTCGAAATCAGTGTCCTACCAGTGTCCTCCATGGAGAAGTCGAACTGTACAAGATGTTGAGCATAAGGTTGGGTAAGGCTAATAGATATCAGGATATGTGTCAAGGGTTCTGGATTTTAGGACTTTGCTTTGAAGTCTGATGCTTTCGAGCAACTGGCAAGCCGCTAGCGCTTTGAAGGCGAGCCTCTGAGCGGCGACCACGGCAGCGGCCTGGACTGACAAGGAAGACGAGCTCTGGATCTGGCGGGCTGGCTATCCGACCTATTCATGGACGTCAAGGTTCAGGGACTAGAGATGGTGGCAAATGTAAGTTAAGGGCCAATGTCTGCTGGCTTGCCGCCGGCAAGCCACTCCACGTCCTCGTCGGCCTCCACCGGCGACAGTTGGCTGGCCTCCACCGCATCCTCGCCCCTGCCCACATCAATGGCCAGTGGCGGCTTGGCGGTCTCCAGCTGATCATTGAAATCCTCGAGCAGGCTGGAGTTGTCGGCCAGCTCCGTGGAGGGGTTCAGGTTGGCCAGTGCCGGCGGCACTGGCGGACCAAACGATGGCACGTCTGTTGTGTGGACCTGGGGCATGACCGGAAAGTCTGTAGGCGCTGACGGCAGAACCGCAGGCGCTCCATGGCTGCCGGCAGCCGGCGCCAGGATGTCGCCGCTCGAGCCGCCGCTCGCTGCATCGGGTGCCGCAATCTCAGACACTGTGCCAGCCTCAATGGGCAGGCTGCCCAGCGTCGCGAGCTCCCGCAGACTGCCGGTGGGCGCTCCCTCGGCCACGTCGTCGGCACCTTGCGAGCGGATGGCTGGCTGGTCAGCAGGAGCGCCGTCCGCCTCCAGGGCCTTGCCGTGAGGCATGGACTGCCACGTCTCGTGCATGGTCCCTGCGGCGGCAGGTGGAGCAGCTGCGAGGGCCGGCAGGCTGCTGCTGCCGTGCCCGTTCTTCGCAGCACTCTCAGCTTGAAGCCGTGTGATTACTTGCCTGTGCAAAGAGAGGTGCTGGCCAAGTTGTAAGATGGACAGGCTTTTGAAGGAGTCCAACAATGCTATATCGATTTCCACTTTTGAATTTTAGGGTCCCTGGTAACTGGTACTTGGAAGCAGCACAGTAACAGTAAATTGACCAATGATAAGTCTGTGATGCAAAGATCACGAGACTCCTGCCAGGCACCACTTTCCTCCACGTCATTCCTGTACCTTACATCTGGCGCCTTCGTTGCAGGCACTGACAATGAGGGGTTCAGGATTCAGGTTTTAAAGTTCGGAAATAGTCTATGCGGATTGGGGTTTAGGCTTTGAGGTTAGGGTTTAGGGTATGCAGAAGAGAAGAGCTGCTAAAGAGAAAGCACTGTCGGGTCTGCAGCCTGCCGGCAGCTCCTCACCTGGCCTCCTGGAGCTCTGCCACGGCAGCATCTCTGGCGGAGCCCGAGTCTGCGGCCACCTTCTCTGCCGCCTCTAGGCGCCGCCTGGCCTCCTGGCCCGCCAGCTCGGCGGCCTCCGCAGCCTGCGCGAGCGCGGCGTGCGCCGTCTCCTCGCCCTTGCTCCGGAACTCCTCCACCAGCTGCAGCCGGTCTCGGAGCTTGTCCGCGAGCTCCCGGTACTTGGCGCCCTGCTCCGCCTCCTTGCGCCACCGCATGGCCTCCGCTTGCGCGTGCCGCGCCGCGCCCGTGGCCTGCTGCGTGGCCTCCGCCGCCTCCGCCAGCCGCGCGGTCAGCGTGCGCAGGGCCGTGTCCCGCGACCGCAGCTCCGCCGCCAGCTGCTGCAGCTCCTCGTCCTTCACACGGAACGTCTCCTGCGGCAACTTTGCCCACAATGAGGTCAGAAGACAGTCTTTGGAAAAATGCAGCAAAATCGTGTGATTTATTTTATTAACATTCGTGTTTATGAGGAGTCGTGATTGTGCAGGCATGTGTTGCTGTTGGTTGTCAATGCAAGTCATATTGACCAAACGCGTACATACTTTTGCAGCACGCAAATTGTGAGCCCCTAAGTCACAGGGATTCTCGGCTTCTTCCTCCGACTAAGATCTATGCTAAGTGAGATCGCGTAATGGGAAAGTTAGGAGGCTTTGCAATCTTGTCCTGTGTTTACCCAGAAACCAATCCCTGCTGGGCTGCCTGTCACAACACTGACAAGACCTGGAGACTAGTCTCACACGCATTTGATTATTCAACAGGGTATTAAGGAGCATTCACCTGCAATACAATGAGGCCATCAGGTCCAGCATCACTGTCAGGGGCTGCCTCCTGCTCCTCCTGACTTGCCGCCTGAGCTGCCGCCGGAGTGGCCGCCGGCAGCGCTGGACAGGCAGCGGCAGCAGCCACAGCAACGGCGCCCTCCCTTGCCATCACGCTTGCCTCCCGCACGGCTGCCGCCACAGCACCTGACCGGCTCCTGCCGCTTGAGGACAGCGAGTCCAGGGCTTCGCCGTGGGCCTTCAGAACCAGCGCAGCAGCCCTGGCGCCCACATGATCACGGCCTCTGTCTGTAAGCTTGCAGTTCAGCAATACTTCAGCACCACTGGCACAAATGCAACATGAAGAACCGAATGCGCGCTAGCAACAGGAAGTCCCAACACCATGACAAGGGTGAAATGCAGGACTAACACATATGTCATAGTACCGAGTAGAACAGTACCAAGTTGACAAGGTACACCAACATTACAATGCTGACCAAAGTTATGATCGCTGCAGAAGCAGCCACTGTCAATACACGGCTGCATTACATTATATTTCATTAGTGGATGAAGTGCGGAGTTGCCTGCAGACCTAATGGTGGCTACCCAGGCCTTGGCAGCTTCTGGCGAGCCTGCGCAGAGGAAGTACTCCTTCTTCCTCGCAGAGCCAATATCTGCGCCAGCCAAGCTTCCAATGCAATGTCATAAATGCTGCAGAATGAAAGAGGGCCTGCGAGCCACATACATTACTCAGCTAGCAGCACTCCTTAGCTCAAAGTCATCGATTGAATGAAGCTAGTCTCCTATAGCATCCTCAAAGTATCTCTCAGCTACAGGTATGAAGCTCTCTGAGAGCTGCTGGTAAGAGAGAGAAGGCGCGCGGGGCGCATGAAATGAAATGGAGGCCAATTCAAGCCTGGTAAGTGGATAGACAGCATTGGAGCGAGCTTACAGAAGCAGCACCCCTCGTATTGCTTGCTGCCGCTGCAACAGCGCAAGCACCGCAACTGTGAGGCTAAAGAAAGTCCATTTGTGCCCAGGCATAGTGTGGATGAGCCTGCTGCTTGCAGGTAGTATGTGAGGCCCTACTCCACCGAGACTAGGCACACGATTGGAGCTGTATGTTGGACCAGGACCCCTGGAGGACAACATTCTTCGGCTCTACCTACAACATGTCAGCAATGTACATATGCAGTGACAATGCAGGTACCATATGGAGGAGGTGACTGACTGGAAGTTGATGGGCGAGACAGTGATGGTGCTGTCGGCATCAAAGTGGATGAGGCCCCGCGGAAAGGGGTCCCCCCGTTGTGCTCTAAGGCAGGAGGAGGAAGATTTATGAGTTGGCGGTCAGGCAACACTGTATTGCTCCACCATATGCATTCTGGCAGTCAAGGTGTGGTGCTGCCGGCCTCTCCACAGACAAGATTGCGAGCAGGACCCCTTCCTACTGAAAGGAGGCACCATCATGCTAAGGATCTTGCGCTTGTTAGCGCCAAACAAATGACCTTCCTGATTGTGCAAGTCGCATTGCATTGTCGTCACGTCTACGTCTACGTCATTGTTGCTTGCACTGTCCTAGGACCCCAAGTGTTGCTTGCATTGTCCTAGGACCCACAACAGAGAGTAAGGTCTCGTGAGGCGTGGAGGCTGTGGTACCTGTAGTCCATCTTCGCCGTAGCTGGGTCTAGCGTGAACCACCGCTGGTTCCAGCGACGGAGCTGCAGAGGGCGGCCACAGTCAGGCGCCGGCGTCAGGCGCTTCCCACCAAGCACTGCAGATTCCTAAGTCTCTTGGGCACGGCGCTGGGCTCTCATTTGCTCAATGTTGTGAATTTGCAACAAAGTAACGCCGTTTTAGAATCATAGAATTTTGTTGGACTTTGCAGCTGATTACTTCTGCTTGAGCATTACAGAGGTCGACCCCCAAGTCAAGTATATGCATGCCAAGCCAGCGGCGGTGAGCCCCACGGAGAGCCCAGGCAGCCATGGCGGCCACATTGCGGCCACTGGGAGCTGACGAGAGAAGAGGCCAACGAGGAGACGGTGGGACTTAGTGGGGGGAATGGTGGGCCACCGTCTCGGAGCGCTTGAGGAGGAAGCCCTGGAGGGGCTCGCCGCCGCCGGCCGGCGGCGTGAGCTGCCGCCGGATCTTCTCCAGGCTGGCATCCCCCTGCCGCCGCCATCACCAGCCACGCCGCCGCCGCCGCCGCCGCCGCCGCCGCCACCGCCGCCGTCATGCCCGTCAGTCGCGGCCCCAAACCCTAAACCCTAACCCCTAGCGGGCTCGCTAGGGAACGCCAGCGACCGCCGCCACGGCTGAGGAGGCGGCGAGGGCTGTCGGCGGCGCTGGCGCTCTCACCGTCGGCGCCGCCTCCGCCTCCGCGCCGTCGGCCATGCCGCCGCCGCCGCCGCTGCCGGGGGAAGCTGCGCGGCGGAGGTCCAGGGCCGGAGGGGGAGACTGTTCTGGTTAAGGGCGATGGCTGTGGAAAAGAGATATATACTATATATGTGAAAAATTACGAATGAGGAACAAGCCCAGCGAAAGCTGCGAATTGTCGGATTCTTTTCTGGGTTGCGTGTGGCTCCGCCGATATGTTTACGAGCACCGCTTTCAGTTATTGTTTTCATTTAGTACAGCCGCTCTCCGCTTTCGTCGTGTCCTTCGCCGGCCCAACCGCCCGGCGGAGGTGCGGAGGGCAGGCTCGCGGCTGGCGCGCCGGGGAACGCGGCGCGCCCCGCGGCGGCGGCGGCGGCNTTTTTTTTTTTTTTTTTTTTTTTTTTTTTTTTTTTTTTTTTTTTTTTTTTTTTTTTTTTTTTTTTTTAGTGGCCGGCGGCGGCGCCCCGGCGGCGGCGATGGGGACGCCGGCGTTCCCGGGCCTGGGGCGGCACTGCGCGGCCGCCGCCTGCCGCCTCGTCGACTTCCTGCCCTTCACCTGCGACCGCTGCCGCGAGGTGACCACAAAAACCATTGCCGCAGATGACGACACAAGAATCGAACCTGCGCCTCAACTCTGCCGCAAGATAGAGATTAGGCCCACAGTTTGAGGGGTTAGGAGGTGAGCTGAGAACTTACGGTTATAGGTCTAGCAGGTCCAGGTTCAAGACAGATATGCCTTTCAATGGGTCCAAGGAAGCAGTGCTGTGAGACGTTGACGCCTAACACAAGTGTGTGTCAGAGGGTAGTGACTTGGGTACCCGCTGACCGGAGACCTGTGTCTCTGATCGGCGGTGCTGCTCAACATGGAAATTTGAGCTCTTCTGGCCCCTTCGAGTTTGTTCAGTCTCTTTTCTGGGCAATCACAGCCATCGTACTTCACTGGAAGAGTGTTAAGTAGTAGAAGTTATAAATGTAGTAAGAGTATTTCTCATACTTGGGTACTGCCTGGGAGAGTCAGCCTTTGTCCAGGCTTCCTCTGAGCAAGGCGGCCGCCCTCTTGGCGTACAGGTGTACTGCCTGGAGCACCGCAGCTACGCCGCCCACGAGTGCCCGCAGGCCGCGGCTGGCGACGCCGCCGTCCTCCTCTGCCCGCTGTGCGCGCGCGCCGTGCGCCTGGTCCCCGGCGAGGACCCCAACGTCACGTGGGACAGCCACGTCGCCGCTGGCTGCGACCCCAGCAACTACGCCCGGTAAGCCCACCTGCCGAGCTTGCGTCTCCGGATCCGCGTGCGTGCTGCAACTTCGCTGCTTCTACCTAGACCAGTCAGTCATAGTTGTCAGCACGGAAATGCAAAGCTTGGCAGTCTGACAACTTCGATCAGTCTGGCATTGCCTTCTCTAAGGGTTATGCTACAACTCAATTTGTGTCAGCCACGTCCCAGTTGGGGGGTCTCCTTCCTCCAGTTCTCGCTTCCTTTGCTGGGAACATCTGGATGTATGTCAAATACTGCTGTCTCCATTTGAGTGGCCAACTTGGAGCACCTAGGGTCCACATGACCTGACCACGTGGTTCTCAGTCGATGTCGATTTGAAGCAGTGCGACGAAGAAGCCAAGGTGCCCGGCTGCCGGCTGCAAGGAGCCGCTGACGTTCTCAAATACGGTCCGGTGCAAGGCCTGCGGCATGGACGTCTGTCTGAGGCACCGGTTTGGCGAGGACCACGGCTGCCCGAAGCTCCGCAAGGGGCCGGCGGCTCCGGTAGCTCAGTCGCTGAGCGAGCGGTTCCTGCAGAGCTTCCGTGACGGTGCGTCGCTCGTGAGCGAGTCGATCAGCTCGGCTCCGAAGGCGGCCGGCAAGAGCAGTGCGGGAAAAGACGCAAGAGCGACGGTTGCGAGCTCCCAGGTCACAACTGGCACTCCTAAGGGAGGGCGGAAGCTGGCAGCATCGTCGATCCCTGATCCCGCAAACACCGTGCGCGGCTCGGTCCACCGCCGGCAGGACGTCAACGGCAGCCTCCGGCAACCTTTGGAGGCCAAGGCGGCAGCGCAGACTGTCAGGAGTGGCTCCTCTGCGGCAGCGGATGGGCTTTCCTCCTGGGCAAGCGGCATGAGGTCAGCCATGGAGTCTCTGAGTTCCTTCGTGAGGGCTCTCGGTGGTGCTGCGGCTCAGCCATCGCAAGGAGGAACCGTGGCGGCGGAGGAGTGCCCAAGGTGTCACACTCACTTCCCCACTGCGGAGGAACTTATTAGGCACGTGGATGTTGCTCACACGGGAGAGCAAAGTAGCAATGCTAACATAAATTTCATGCAAGATTCCAATGCAAGACCAAAGGATTATGGCCAATCCGATCGAGCACAGTTGCTCAAGGTGTGCCCCCAGTGTGGCACCCGCTTTGCAGATGCCGTGGCCCTCGTGGCTCATACAAGACAAGTACATAATATTTGATAGCTGGTCAATTATACACTCTCATGTAAAACAGGATCGCTTTACTGGTTGATGTTCCAATCGTCAGAGGCTCTTTGAGGTCAACCCATTGCTTACTTGAACTTCCAGAACTCACTCAGAAAGTAGTTTCAGATTTGGAAAGCTTACATCTTGTAGCCTCTGTGGCGTAGGCCATCCTTGCTAGTCTCCTGAACACGAGACCGTCAGCCTCGTCTCGCTGTTCGTCAACATCATGGATTTTGTCAGGCCGTCCACTTAAGAAACTCGCCGAAGAGGCTCAACGACCACCTCCAGTTGTGTTGTACCTACTGTTACCTTAGGCCCTCTTAGATATTCCTCACTTTCCCTTCTTACAAACAATGTACTGGCTTTGGCCCCCCTCTCCTCTCATGCGCACCGCGCCCTTCTCTTGGTCAACTTTGTTTGGTGATACCTTTCACAGTCGTCGCTTCCTTTTGAGCAAAGCCTGTTCTACCTCCGCTGCTTGGATCGCCTGCCCGAGGACACAGCACATAGGATCCGCCGACCCCATGCCCGGTTCATGCGCCACTGACTGCTCATCAGTGTCTGGTGGATTAGGCATGAAGTCACCCGAATGGAATGTGCGGCCAGAGTCCCCTCCGGACCTTGTCCATTCGTTCAGGGGCTGGCCATCCACAGCCATCGCCCCATCTGGGAGGAAATATACCTCTCCGCCAACTAGCAAACCAGCTGAGGTAGAGGTACTGGTCGGCTGGCAAGTCGTTAAAGAACTGGCCCATTCCACAGAGAACAACTAGCTCTGCTCCAACACCAGGAATATGGAACGTCGTCGCACACTCTGTTACATGGTCCTGGGGTGCAGAGAACGTTGTTCTTCCTGCAAACCAAGCCTTGGGAGGCCAGGTCAGACGAGAGACTGATCACAGCCTATCACTTCAAATATGTAGAGCTCACTCTTGAGCGCCCTGTTCAATATCACAAGCTTGTCGTTGTTGCCAGCTTCTTTCCATTCCCTGTCAAAGTCTCCCTAACAATAAAGTTTTCAAGAATTTTGGCACTCAGCTTGACCTCCGTAAGCAAAAGAGGAACTCCACTCTACACCATGCTATACTAGCTAGCTATCGTAATTGCGATGCATGGCCCAATGTACTGTGATGATCCCATACAGGCTATATAAGTCACCTCGTTATGATCTTAACCTCCTTAAGGATCCTACTACAGAATGCTCTAGAGGCAACCCTAAGAAAAAGCTCAATGAGTGCTGTACAATGAGTGCTGAACAAAAATATCGCCGAGCAAGAAGCCAATACCACTTGACAATCAATTGTGATTTTGCTGGTCAGTGCAGCAACCTCACAACTCGCGGATCATTTCTATAGGGAAGCCCTGGCCTTGCTCCAAGAGCTTGGCACTTAGCTGCAGCCTGCAGATTTACAAGACAAGGAGCTAGCACATTAGGAGGATTAGGATTGAAAGGACAACATGCTGTATGACAGTAAGCCGCAGCAGTATCCAAAATGGAAGATCTGGTTCACACAGAAGTGCTATAGCAGAGGGCTTAGAAGCATGCTGCTCACCACCACTGCCGCCAGCTGGAGAAACTTCTTTGGGGCGAGGCCAGCGCAAAGACCTGCGTGTTCCAGATGAGCATCAGAATTTCAGCATCTAAGCTCAAGACATTATCTCCTGGCACAGACCTGGTTCATGTCTTGATCAAGAAGCCTTGCAATAGCTACCCCAATTTGCCCAACAAAGTGGTAAGTAAATGTTTTCAATCTCCCTCCTGCCCCACTGCCATATCTTGAGGTCCTTCTCTGTATGTGTTGACTGACAGACAACCATATGGGATGAAGCATGACCAATGTCGGAAATGAACAGCAAGCAAGATTTGGAAGTCACACATGCTCACCATACAAGATTGAGCCAATAAATGCATCTCCTGCACCAGTCGTGTCAACAACATCATTCTCAGGGAGGGAGACAGCACCGCCCACCAATATTCTTCCTGCAACCTGCTCTTGCCTCCCCCCTGGGTGACTGCTGGAGGTGGACAAGAGCCCAACCTGGCTCAAGAGGGGAGCAACTCAGAGCAGATTTGAAGTCCCTTGACCTCAAGACCAATGCGTAGAGACCAAAAGAGCTGCCTCACAAGTGCTTGAATGGTTGTGCAAGACCTAGCAGAGAGCACCTCCCTTACACTGATGACTTGAAGCTCGATATGCCTCTAAGTCCAGTCCTTATTTCCCATATAACAACAATCGTTTACAGATGTTTACCTGAGAGGCAAGAATTGGTGGCGGTGCTTGACACCTGTGTCTGACCAGCTCACTACGCAGACTGTCCAATGTTTGTTGAGCATCTAGGATTGCTAGATCCTGGCCATCTGGTCCACAATCTGCAGACCAACTCACGAGCAGGATATTGTCAAACTCTGCTTGAGTCAGTAGACTGAATGGCAAGGCTTGTTCTGTCTGCATCATCTGACTGAGTATGTCATTGCTGCAGTCCTTGTGCCTGTCACCTTGAGCAACCCGCTCCAACATGGCACAGCCAGCTGCGCCAAGTGTCACCACGATGAAGCGCAACCTTGGGAGCCTCACTGCCGTGCTCACTAGAGCATCTCCCAGATCCGAAGCACCTGTCCAAGCCTGGTGCATATCAGAACTCGACTTAGCACTGAGGATGCCTAGAGCTCGTGGTGGCTAACTGAACAAGCAGGAATCAACGAAATCAGCGCGGCAATGCAGCCAGCACAATGCACCAGCAAGATACATATCTGCAATAGCAGCTCTGCTGCAGAGACGATACAAACACTAGACGCGGAACTGCGTCCAAGACGTCGAGGAAAAGCGAATGCAACAGTCAGCCAACCTGTGGGAATTTTGACGATGCCACTAGGAAATCTGCAAACGTGAGGAGTTCGTCCAGACCATCCCGCTTCTTCTCAGCATCGAGTAGAATCAGTACCCCTTTCTCTTGCCTGCACAAAGTACAAAGATGCAAAGGATGACCAAGGGACTTACCAATCGTCTCCCCTAATTGACAAGCATTAAGAACAAAGCTTGAGCCCGGCCTGTATCACACAGATGCTGCTTCCTGAGATGGAGAGATCAAGGTGCTATACTTCTCTTGCAACAAGAACGGCCGCCTCAGGAAGTCGCCCATCAAAGAATACAAGGTCCGCTCCCTCCAGCAGCGATGAGATGGCAGCAGGCGAGAGCTCGGACGCGGTCATGGGCGGCTGCCCAGCGGTGTGGATGCAGGTCCTTGACTTCCTGCAGGAAGCGCAATCCTAAGCATAAGGGGTTGCAATCAAATGTGCCTTCACAGCCTCGGCAAAGATCACATATACTCCAGACTAACTCAAGCTGGAGGGCTAACTATGAATGCACAAACAGGTAGTAGAAGAGATGCTAAGGGCAGCTGGGTGTAGAGACAAGGTACAGACGTCTCTTGGTCAACGATGATGTAGGTGAAGGGAGAGATGCCGCCCTCCGCCACCTGTCACCCTAGCACAAGCCTGCAAACACCTGGTGACCTCACCCCCCAACCTGAGATTCTTGACTGCGCTAGCAGCATTGCTCTATGGGAGTGTTGTGAATATAGACTTCGAGAGACACGACTGTGCAGCACTCCAGCAGGGTCACAGAAGGAGCTTCTCTGGCACTTGCCCAGTTGGACAGAGTCAGAGCCAACACCAGCTTGACATATTGTGCAAGCTAGCAATAAAAGCAAGCAAGTTACTGCAGGCTTGTGCCAAGAGAATACACTGACAGACAGATTGGTGCAGTAGAGCACAGAGGAGTGCTCACCACAACGTGCGTGGTGTCGACGCCATCGCCCTCTAGCTCTGCAAGCATCTGCCGCCCCTCCAAGTCATCTGCCACCTGGACCGGAGTCCCGGCAACATTAATACCATCATCAGTCATACCATCGTATCAAGCATGAAACAGAGGCACGTCCTTCTGTGATCCCCCTTCTGTGTAAACAAAATGTGTGTACGCACACACATAAAAGGAATGAAGCGACTAGAGGGGCCTTCACCTTGGTCAGGATCCTGGGCGAGAGGCCAAGGCGGGCTGCTGCAGTGAGAGCGTTAGCCACATTGCCGCCCCCCAGCTTCTGCACACATCACCAGTGCTCGACATTATCGACAACAATAGAAGCCTTTACTTCTAAAAATACGACTAGCTACAGCCTCCGTTCCTCTATTTGAGACCACCTTCTCGAGCTTGTGAGGCAGTGGTGGATCTGTAGTTGCCTCGACATGCTCATTTAAGCAATGTCTTGAGATGATATTCGGCCACTGCTCTCTGCGAAAGGCTCTCCGTCTGACTAGGACTAGACTAGACCATCTCGCAAAATGGCAAGAGTGCTCAGCTCTAAGGGGCAAGTGTCAGCTGCCGCTGCGGCCACCATAAGATTGCCACTAGCTAGTGTAGCATGCAGCCGGGAAGCTGGCCGTGGTGACCGGCCTGACCTGCGCGGCGATCGTGCGTATCTTGTCGTCGGGGCTGGGGAAGGAGGCCACCGAGGCCAGGAAGTCGAGGCCGGCGCCGCCGACGCCGACCTGGTGAGACACCGCAGGAGCGCTCTCAGGGCTCAAGAGGGCCACGCCAAACCACGGATTCGCCGAATCGGCAGGCAACGGCGAGAAACGGCGAAGATTTGGCTTCAATGGCAGCCACTTACGACGTTGCGCCTCGCCGGCAGCGGAGCCGCCATGCCGCCGCCGCCGCCGCCGCCGCTGCTGCCGCCGCCGCCGGTGACGACGTTTTTTTTTTTTTTTTTTTTTTTTTTTTTTTTTTTTTTTTTTTTTTTTTTTTTTTTTTTTTTTTTTTTTTTTTTTTTTTTTTTTTTTTTTTTTTTTTTTTTTTTTTTTTTTTTTTTTTTTTTT
>WELB01000385.1:43130-64963 GCA_009602725.1 Spirogloea muscicola
CGGCGGCCGGGCCGCCGGCGGCGGCGTCCGCAAGGTCCGCGCCTGCACCTTCTGGCTGCGCGGCGACTGCCGGCGCGGCGACGCCTGCCACTTCCTGCATGCCCACACCACCGCGCCGGACGTGGAGCTCATGACCGAGCTCAAGGGCCACGAGAAGGTGCGCCTCCGGAGAATTGAACCCTGAACCCCTAAATCCGGAACCCTCGTGTAGACCTTCACCGTCCTCCTTAAGGATCTGTTTACTTCTGTGCTCCGGCTGGGGTTCATTTCCCAGGCACCCGCCCTGTGGCTCTGTGCATGACACGTGCTCTATAAATGTCTAACCGAAACCCAACATGGCGTAATGATAGATTCACTGAACACCTTATCAGACAACCAATGCTTACTCAAAGACCCGGGCTTTTGGGCTTAGCGAGTCCTACGTCGGCGGCTGGACTGCTACTGTGACTGATGTGCAGGGGTTTCGCCAGGACCTTAAGATGACCAGCAAGGATCAGTGCTGCATCAAAGTCCCCTTTAACAAGCAATTACTCACCGCAAACTTAGGTTTCTGATAAGTGCCACTGTGGCAACGTGCCGCCGTGCCAGGCGGTCAGGGCCATTGCCCTCCCAGCGGGGTCGAGCCAGCTGTACACAGGCGGGCAGGACAAGAGCGTCCGCGTGTGGGACTGCGTGACCGGCCAGGTGCAGCAGCCCCCTCTGCAGCTTCTTCCCATGAGCGAGGGACTCTGAGCGTGGCTGAAAAGGACAGCACCACTTGCGGCCTGTGGCTGGGTCTGCTCAGCTCTTCCATGACAACATAAGCCTTCTTCGTTGCAGCAGCAGTTGAGCTGACTGATATCTCTGTGTGCAACGTGCTTGCGCAGTGCACCAGCGTAGTGCAAATGGGTGGCGACGTCGGAGCCCTTCTCAGCGAGTCGGGGTGGCTCTTTGTCGGCCTTCCAAACGAAGTCAAGGTACATGTCAAGCCGCAAGGAAGCTCCTGGCTCAGACCTGAGTCTTGTCCTGCTGACTTGCTTGGGTTGCACCAACCAGCCTACCTGCACCTAAGCATTGGCTGGGCTAGGACCGCAAAACATAGGCAGCTCTTTGCACCATAACAAGCGTCCACCTGCTGCAGTAAGCTGCTGTGGTCGATTCAGCTGCTCATTACTGCTGCATTTTGTCACAGCGCTTGTCTTTCGTGACTCTTCCAGTTGGCTGATGTTGGCCCGTCCACCAATCTGCTGCGCTGTGTGGCAGACGTGGAACATGCAGTCGGCTGCACAACACAGCCTCACAGGGCCCAAGGGCCAAGTGCACTCCATGGCAATCAACGGGGACATGCTTTTTGCCGGCACGCATGTGAGTGGCGTGTTTGCCAAAGTTGACTGCAAACATTCCATCATGCATGTGATTGCATCTCTGGGGTCCAGGTTTTGAGTAAGTTGAGGTCCATTGACTGCTTGAAGGGCTGCTTCTGTTACATGCGAGAGGATCTCGACATTGTCATCATACTGGAAGGCTTGGATCCGTAGGTTCTTCTTTGACCGAGTAACAAGATGTGTAGCGATGAAGTGTGCGCTTGCTCAAGCTCAGGATGGCAATATTCTGCTGTGGAAATTCAATCCCAGTAGCAACGGCTTCGACCCCGTGGTGTCCTTGACCGGCCACACGCTCCCCGTTCTCGTCCTGCAAGTTGCCAGCAACCGCCTCTACTCAGGCTCCATGGACCAGAGCATACGCGTGAGCAAGCTTATAAGCTGCTGTTTGGAACTTGTTTGCAGCTTTTCTTTCCAGCCTGTCCTTGCCCATCATGTCATCTGCAAAATCTGCTTGTCTAGGCTGAGGTGGAGGCTAGCTTGCATGTCTTAATGAACTCTTGACATCCATACGTACCTTGCGCAAACAGAAATTGGCATGTAAAGTGGGAACTCACTCTAGGGCTTGAGGTCCAAGGGTCTGCTGTACATAAGTACGTTATCATCAATCTGAATCTATGCAAGCCAAAGGGCTTGATGTCTTCGTTGTGTGAGTGCTTGAGCTTTCTATCAAGCTCTGCTTGTGCTGTTTGTATGAGCAGGTATGGGACTTGAGTAGCGGGCAATGTGTACAAACACTGCTAGGGCACACTGGCATAGTCATGGGGCTACTCTGCTGGGAGCAGTACCTGCTCTCCTGCTCCTTGGACGGAACAATAAAGGTTTGTTGCTTATAAGTCCTGAATCAAAGGTGCAGTATCCAGGGCTGCAGGGGCCCACTTATTTAGATGCTGAATAGCTAGATGACTCATTAGTAATGTCACAACCAATTACAGACAGTTGGACACTCCTTGGTTGGTGGAGGGGCCGTACCGCGTTCAGGCAAGTGAAAAGAGGGTGGCTTTGACAGGTCTGGGGTATGAGCTCGAGCGGCCAGCTGGAGAACACCTACACACACCCTGAGACTGACGAAACGCCCAATGGAGCCGGCGATGCTCCTCGAGATGTGAGCGAAAGAAGGCACAACAAGCTGCACTTGAATGTCTGACTTCATGATATTTCTACCTAGATTTGTATCCTGTGCAGAATGCGCAAACCAAAGCTGATCAGGGCCGCAGCCTTTGCTCTTTGAAAGGACAGGGCGCTCTAAGCTTGAGTGGGACAATTGACGGGGCGAGCAAACCGGTCTTGTTATGTGCCTACAATGACAACACCGTCAGACTCTACGATCTCCCAACGTGAGTGCTCTTTCCAAAAGTTGCAAACGAGCAACAGCCTGGTCACCTTGGGTTCCCCATTTGCAGCAAAGCATATGAAAGCTTTTTATTCAATCAATGAGTTGCTGCCATGCCTACATAAAGATTGGCACCCGTTGTTCTCTCCCCTGTTTAGCTCAAAGCCATTCTCGCTTCAGGCATGTTCTTCACCATTGTGCTTAGCAGGTTCACTGAGCGAGGAGCACTGTTCACGTTAGAGGAGGTTCGCGCCCTACATGTGGGGCCCGGCGGCATCATGTTCTCGGGTGACAGCCATGGCGATGTCAAAGTGTGGCGGTGGACGACGCCGCTGGCAGGAGTCATCACTTAGAAGGTCTCGCGCCCACTTAGAAGGTCTCGCACCCCTCAGTTCACTGTCTTACCTGTCCTATTTACCCCTTCGCCGTGGCTTGGGGCAAGCAAGACGGCCAAAGAGCAACCCTGGCTTGCCAGCGCCTGTCGCTGCAGACACGCCGTGTACACAAGCACCCCTGCCTATTCACAGGCATTGTTTTGCGGAAGCGCTGCTGCCCTCTTGGCACAATGCCAGGGCACATTCATCGGGCCGCCTCTTTGCTGGCTTAAGCCAGACTCTACCACCAGTTACACAAGCTAGCCCTGCCGATACCTGCCATTCCTCCCAAGCTGCTCCAGTGAGTAGGCTCTGCTTGCACTTTTCCTCGTGGCACGAGCCAAGTAAGATACACGTCCTCTGATCATGAAAGTGACAACTTGGTGCATGTACATTAGTGCATAATAGGCACAATGCGGATCTCTGAAATCATAGCATCTCAAGGCGATGAAGGTCTCTAAGAGACTTCTGTGCTTGTTGTTTAGACAAAGGGAGAGGAGAACAGGGGGCGGGTTGCAGGTTGGTGGGACTAATTTCAGATGTTGTCCTACAGGCACAAGCCAGCTATTGTCTCCTCTTATGCCATCCCCTCTTCTCTTAAGGGCGAGCACTTTCTCTTCTGCTGCAATAGCCTAAGCGTCTTTTGTGCTTACAAGGTCTCCACTTAGTTCAGGAGCGACCTCTCACAGCCATAGCCTCTCGTGTCCCTATTTCGGATAGTCTCATATAAGAACCTCTATCCCAGGTCGTAGGACCAGCGCTTGCACAGCCGGTATGAACATTCAACATGGACATTTCTCAACAAGCTGGCCGTTAACAACGACCTCGGCAATAAGAAGCCACAGACATTCTAATCGACGAGAGAAGAAGAAGAAGCTCTTTGGAAGGGGTCGAGGGGCTCTGAAGGACGAATGGCAGTTTCCACAGAGAGATCTTCTCAGAAAGGGGGGATGGCTTTGGAAAGCCAGCCCCAAAAAAGTGTGGACAAGGTTCCACAGGAATAGCTATCCCCCTGTGTAAGGCATTTACTGTGAGAGAAACAGCTATTTCAATCTGCTGGGACGGCCTTTCACAGTAACCCGCAGAGAGAAACAGATCTTCCAATCTGAGGCAACGTGATAGTCAGGCCGACGTTTTTCCGCCCTCTTAGTTACCCGACCTGTACTTACTGACTAGAGGTTACTGAGAGCCCACTTGCTGACGTCTTAGAGATTAGTATCCTGCTTTATGCGCCATCCGGCCCTTTCAGCCACTTTCAGAGCCACTTTCTTTCCAGACCTTGTTCATTCTTTGGGCTGGCCTCTCACAGCCACTGCTGTCAATTTAAAACAGCTGTTTATGATAGGCCACCCCAGAAGAATGTACAAGGTCAAGGGATGTACAAGTCCACCCGTCTCCCGCTGCTACCATGGGGAGCCGGTGGACTTCCATGTTGCAGGCTCGCTCGCACAGGTGTATCGACTTCGCCTGTCCGTCTCACTGCAGAGGTCCAGGGCTCGCGCAATGCGTTTGCGTGCCGGTCGTGCCCTCGCTGCGGCCTCTAGCTCTGGCCTAGGGACCTGCTACCAGGGCGACTCCCTCTATCGATTATGTACGTGATGTGCTTGCCCTTGTACTTGGCCATTTGGCCTTCGTTTATTTCAAATACACTTAAAATCTTAGCAGGGGTTACTGAGCGTCCCGTTGCGTCGTCTTGTGTATAGCTGTGTCAGTTTTCTTGCAGGCATCTATTCTGGCTCTTTGGATTTTGTCTTTCTTCTTTGGATTTCTTCTTTGGATTTTGTCCATTCTTCTCGGGCTGGCTTGCCAAAAAGAGAAAGCGCGGCCAGATTGACTGGTGGCTGAAGAGGGGCTACAGCTTGCCAGCCCCTCTTCGCTATGAGCGCGCACTTTCACACGCAAGGAGTGAACGAGTCCCAAGAAAGTGCTCGCCCATTGAGAATAGGGGCTGGAAAGAAGAAGAAAGTGCTCGCCCATTGAGGATAGGGGCTGGAAAAGCCAGCCCAAAAAAGACTCAAAAAAAGCTTCCACCAGAACATCCAATAGTCGTGAGTAGGCCAGCCCCAGGTTTCAGCTCCTCAGAAAGGGGCCCCGCGAGAGCGACGCGTGGCAGAGCAAGCGTGCAACACGTGGCAAGCCGGGCTTTGCGAGAGCTCGCCTGTCGACTTATGTCGGCGGCCGCCGCCACCGCCACCGCCGCCGCCGCCGCCGCCGCCGCCGCCGCTGCCGCCGCCGCCGCCGCCGATAATAGATGAAGATAGAAACTACTTGACTGACATATGGACAGATCCTAGTAAAGGGTATACAGATAGTGGATAAGCTGCTTATATCATTCTCCGTCTGCCGCACTGTTGGCTGCCGCTCCGGCGCCGCCACAATACCGCCAATTTGACGGCGGCAACGGTTCGGTATTGATTGATCGCGCCGTGGCGGAGTCGCAATGGCGGCCGGCTGCCCGGCAGCCGGCTGCACCGGCTCCGTGTACTCTGGACGAGTCCCCCGAGCTCGGCTCGGGAGCGTGGACTGGATACAGCGCAGAGCTGTGCCGGCCTTGGTGGCCTCCCGGCTTCCAGAGGGCCTGCCGGTGTCGCTCAGAAGCTGGCGACGAGGGGGTAAGGCTCGGCGCACCTTGCTTATGCCTGGATCGTCACCATTGCACAGCAGGAATGCCTTGGAGTTGGTCGTGAGCTGCGAGGGCAGAGTGGTCAGAGCGCTGATGAGGTCAGGCGGGATGGGCGTTGCTCCACACGTCCGACTGACATCTGGAGCTCATGTCGTTCACCTCATTACGCCGTGTGACAGTAAATGGCCAGGCGTAGTATGATAGCAGAGTGCTCTCGCTTGATGAAGGCTTTTGTCTTTCCTGGAGGTCTACTTGCTTATAGATTCCAGGATGCTGGGAGTCAGAGGTTTGACAGGTTTGATCTTAACAGCGCTGCTCTACCCCTGTTCCCATTCTTCAGCAGGAAGAGAGGCTCTGCTTTCTCCACATGCAACAGCTTCGCAAGAAGTTCTTCAAGTGGGAACGAGCAACTTGTTGGGGGACTCTACACGCCAGCCTTTTGACGTCAATCTGGCTGTAGTCCTGGCTGGATTTGCCTTTGACGCTTACAACACACCCAAGGTTTGCTGGGGCAGTCACTCTTTTGATTAGCCTGCAATCGAATAGCTAGTTGATGAGCCAACAATACAACAGTTTAAGAATATCACAGCAAATTGCAGTAATTGTAAGATTCTCGTTGTAAGACATTGTCTTATGGACATTCCTGCAGGCAGAAGATGGTGTGGCTGAAACGGATGAGCTGGGGAGCAGAGTTGACTATCTCTCCATGTATGTATAGTGGCATGCAAAACCTGCACTGCGAAGGTTTTCACATGATGTTACATTGTTAGTTAACCTCCCTCAAGTTGTCGCCCATCTAGGGGCACACAGGGCACACATAAAGCGTGTCATTTGACTGCTGATCCAGGACATCATGCATGTGAGGTGCACCCATGACGCAGTACGCAAAGCAAGTTGTAATACTAAAGGTCAGGTACAATGTGATCCAGGGAATTCGCGCAGGAGATATTCAGTGGACAACTCTTGGTGAAGCTCAAGAGGGCATTCAGTTTTCCTGGTCTTGACTCCTGGGTGAGTCTTACATGCCACACTAAAGAGCAGCAGGACTATGTCCCTTGTATAACTCTTGGTGTGAATATGATATGAAGCATGTAGACATGTCACTAAGAATGCGCGATCAGTTTCCAGGTTTATTGGTAGAAGTCCTCAGGTCAGTAAACTGCTAGTGGCTGAGCACAAGGGGGTTTTGATTTGCAACTCGCTTGGCAGGGCACCAGTGACCCTTACGTTCGCCTCTGTTTAGGCAATGGTGTGCTGAGAAGTCGCACAATCTGGCTGTGAGATGCGCGCTTCAAATATGTAGATCTCTTGAAAGAGTTTATGTTACTTTCTGAAGACATTCATGTACCCGTGTTTGAGCAGTAGTAGTATGAGCATCATGTACCCATCTCATCATGAGCCCAATGTGTGGTCTACTCGTTCTCTGCATGTCGGCTTCATTCACAATCGTCTTCCGTGTGCCCAGGACAAGAAATCCTGTCTGGAATGAGGACCTTAGACTGCTCGTCACAGATGCAGTCACTCAAACATTGCAGGTATTAGATTGCACGCGTGCCATTGACCTTTCTTCACAGATACCGTTGTGAGGCGGGTGTCAAGTAGATGCTGCTGAGCACGCACTTTCCTCTACATAAATGTGCAATTTGCACATCGCTCATTTGCTCTCATGGCTCACCTTGACTTCAGTAAGCAATTTTCAGGGCAATCATGCATAGTCCTACATCAGCATAGTAGGGTCAAGTAGAGATAAGCAGAACATCTGTCCATGTCCTTGGCACTTGGAGGTTTCATAACAATGTCTTGCCTGTAGATTTCAGCATGGGATGCGAATGTTGTGTTGGCTCACCGACCCATGGGTTCAACCTCTGTACCCCTTCGAGATCTCTGCAATGGTGAGCATGTCCAACAGAGTGCATAATTAGGGGATTCTCGCTGTTGAAGTGACTATGCTCGGCTGCAGCTTACAGAAGTATATTACACTGTCTACATCACAATTGTCCAATTACCTGCTGAGCGAAGAGGATTCACGATCATGATAACAGCGAAGACTCTAGCCCTAATTTTCAGGAGACGTGCATGACCTGGAGCTTCTGCTCACAGGGACAGGTGGCGGTGCTACGCTCCTTTTGCAGGTCAGAATATGCTCAGAAGGACTTCAGCCTTCTCCTTGTTGCTCAAGGCGTCCAGTGGTCATACGACCTGGGATGTCACAACAGTAGCTCAGTAGATTGCTCGAGTCTATGCTCCTAAGAGGCTTTTGTGCTGTTAAAGTGCTGTAGGTGTGCTTCCAAAGGTTCGAAGAGATGACATCAGCAAGGCAAGGATGGCAGCTTCCGACGTTTCAACAGTACATTGCAGCTGGTAAAGCACTTGGAGACATGACTCCAGAGAGCGTGGTGAAAGCCTTCTCTGGATTGCAGGCTCTGAGTACCAGAACTTTTCTTCGCTCTGCTATTCAGGTACCCATGCATCCTGCAACCTAAGTATAAGCAGTGACCCCTCACAGCTTGAAACTGCCATTGACACTTAGCACAGGCAGACACCAGTACTTCACTTACATTAGGCTCACATATTTGGCGCTCTCTTTTCTATATCGGATCGCTGCTGATCAATTTTCAGTGCTGCCGAGCTGGGCAGGCATTTCGCAGCCCTGAGAGAGAGCAGGGCAACCAAAGCTCTTCCGAGTGTGGTGAAGCAGATGGGGCAACTACAGCAAGCAGCCCTTTGAAGAAGATTGCACAGGATGTTACAAGACAGGCATCGGAGGATGCTGCACCAAGCGTCAGTGAAGCAGGCGGTGGGGTTGACTTGACAAGCTTAGACTCTCCAAGCTCTCCTTCAGAACCTGAAAAGCAGATCAACTTGAGAGAAAGATTACTGTCTGCAGCAGTCGGCACTCTTCAGACTTATGGGTGGCTCAGTAGATCAGACAGTGATCACATAAATACATCTGCAAGTGACACGGAACAGAAGACGTGGCAGTCAAGTTGCCTTGAGCTCGTCTACAAGTCGAGCAAGACAGTGACTGTAAATAAGGAAGACAATGGTTTTGAGGAACTGGAGAGCAAGAGAGGTGACCTTGTCTCACAAGCTGCCGGAGCACTATTTGACACGGTATTCATACTTAACACAGTGGAGTGTTCAGCAATAAGATCCTTCTTGCATCGGGGTCCATTATTGCACGGAAGTTCCAATGTCCACCTTCCATGTCTTGGATATAACCCGTGACATGTCACTTCCGTATTCAAAAGTAGCCTTCTCTCATGTTGTCTGTGCAGACTGAGTCTCTTCTGAGCTCTATATTCATCAAAGGCACGCTGGAGGAGAAGAGACTATCTGAAAGGTATCCTGCTGACCATTTGAATCAAAGCTCCTTGCACATACTTTGGAATCAGGATACAAACAAGCAGCTTATCTTTACATGGCTGTCCACTCACGTGATTCTACAGAAACTCCTCGTTGGAGAACGGCAACTTGCAATCTGGAGGTACTTAACAACGAAGGCACCCAGCTTCACATTTGTGGATACTTGCTTCTGCCTAAATCATGATCTTCCTCCATGCTGTATAGAAAGTATCACATTGTCTATCATCAACTACATCATCCAGGAAGTATGAATATCAAATCTATGTGCTCAGTCCACCATGTTTGATGCTGACACCTTTATGGCAACAACAGGTATAAGCTAAGCACAGCGCTCATTGCAACGTCAGGCGTCTTGATCCCAGCAGGAATCAGTCAGCAGTCGTACTGTCCACCACATTGACTGCTTTTGTTGCTGAGGCCAGGGGTTGCTCTCTTTGTAGGTGGCAATGACCTAGATCCAGATACTCTGGAACGGGAGGAAATCAGACAAGAGCGTCTCGAGTCTGGCAGCAAGCAGTCACTGACACCAGAAGAGATGGAGAAGGGGCGGATGATGTTTGCAAGTGCTGAGAGTGCTGTGGAAGCATGGGCTATGCTCGCAAAATCACTTGGGCAGAGCTCCTTTGTGAATTCAGAGTATGAGAAGATCTTCTTTATTGACAACGATTTCACTGACACGCAGGTACACACAAGGTGATGCAGTGACTGTGTGATTGGGTTGCAGGTTCTTATATAGCATGTAAACAGCAGGCACAGTGACAAAGAATCTGTTGCCAGGATAGGAGCTGCGCAGTAGCCTGCCATGAAATGGGATTACAATCTCAAGCAAGAAATGAAGATGTCTTGTGCACAGTGCTTGACAGAAGCCATCCTGGATGCACATTATGCTACTCCCTGCTTGCCAGATAGCAGTCTGGAGGGACCAGCGGCGCAGGCGGGTTGTGGTTGCATTCAGGGGTACAGAACAGGTATTGCTTTTAAGGATGAAAGCATGTCAGGTTGTATGTCATGTGGTGGCTGCTCTTGCTTCTCTAGCGAGGCAATCCTTATTCCAGGTCTGTGTACAACCTAGTGAAATTGCTTGTACTTTGTGATGCAGACAAAGTTGAGGGATCTGCTTACAGATCTAAACATGGTGCCAACTGGGTAAGTCTTACAGCCAGGATTATGCAAGACTTACTTTGATTGAAGCAAGCATTGAGGAATCTGTTGAGGTCCGTCACTCCTGTCCTCCTTGGCAGCTTCATACAGGCGCAGTCAACGGGAGATTGCAAACCTGACGATGTTGACATCATGGTAATCCACGGATTTTATGACATGCATTGTTGTAGGGCCATGTAGGAGTCAGAGAAGACCTGCCTTCTTTGCAAGCGCCGCAGTGAGGTCATTTGGTCCTCTTATTTTACAGCTAAATCGAGAACCCCCCGTCACCAACTGCAAGTTGCAAGTCGTCACCCTTCTTGAGGCAATGTCTGCTCTGTGAACGGCGTGGTCATTACTGCTTTGGCTTAGCAGAAAGTGTCCACCTTGACACAGAGGCTGTAAGCTGTGTCCAAGTTGTATTCTTCCTGATCTTGCAGGTTTTTGAAATGCTGCAGGTGCACAGCGGATTCTTCAGTGCATATGACTCTGTTCGTTCACGCCTGCTTGCGCTATTGGAGGCTGTGGTCATGCCAAAGTAAGAGCAGCATTTTGCAGAGCTCTGATGGCCAAAGTCGTCTGCAGGGTGCAGAAATTGCTCATTCAGTGATAGTTGCATGGCAAGAGCTGCATGGCTTGCTCACTCAATACATGTTTAGTCAGAGCTCCCCTGTCTGTCACACATGATTGCTAAGAGGCTGCACAATCTGCAGCCTGTGAAGTAATGACACAAGGGCTCTTTTGGTCAGGTCTTACTGAGGTGTTTTGGCACATTCGCTGTTGAGCAGGAGTGATGACAGTGGAGGCAAGCCATGGCACGTGTACACAACTGGCCATAGCCTAGGAGGAGCTCTTGCAACCCTCTTTGCTAAGGAGGTGCTTTCAAGCAGGCTTGCACGGTGAGTCATGGCTCTTGCACTTGGAGCTTACAGTGACTAGATGGTCGGTACACCAGTTTAGGATTGAAAAGTAACTGCTAATGGGCAACAATCTATGCTGATGGTCTTTGTTCACATTCAACTACTCTCCAGGGAGGGCCTAGTAAGTCTGACTATGTACAACTTTGGTTCGCCAAGGGTTGGTAACAGGGCCTTTGTGCAATGCTATGATCAGGTACTCTCTGCCATCTTCAAGGTGCTTCTGATTCCTTTTTCCATGTCTTGGTCGCTCCTGTTAGCCACTCCATTGAGATGCAAGTGTTGTCACTGCTTACAAACTGACACCTAAATCACAGGAAGTCAAAGATAGTTGGCGTATTGTAAATCATAGGGACATCATCCCTACTGTTCCTCGGCTTATGGGTTACTGCCATGTTGCTCAACCTGTCTACCTGTCAGACAGCCAGGTGCGTAGCTCTTGTGCAATCGCAATTGAGTGGGTCCATTGTCTCACCATCGAAAGCACTGGAGGATACTTGCTGTCTGATCGGTCCTCAATTACTTTGATCAACACCAACAGGGTCCTGTAAATGAAGATGATACGAATATAGAAGATGGCTACCAAGGCGACATGATGGAAGAGACAAGTCCGTCCGTCCTCTTTGACCAATTTGTGAGTGAGCACACATGATGGTAGCACTTGTCAGATTCTGTCATACATATCCATCTTATGCTCACTGGGCAATCCACAGACTTCCTTTGCCAGCTAGGCTGATTGAAAATCGCAATCAGCCTTGCACGCTAGAGCTCTCTTACTCAAGTTGTCCCTTGTTTCATGCCACTTTTCAGATGAAAGGGGAGAGACAAATCCTCAGCAAACTACTTCAGACAGAAATAGCTATGCTGCAGTCAATCCGTGACGGTTCAGCTCTTAGTCAACACCTTGAAAATTACTATTACATCTCGTTGCTACAGGTATTCTCCTTATCCAACCCTTGCCAAACGCCACTTCGCTCTGTACCTTGCTCAGCATCACCTGCCTTCTTTCCATATTCAGATGCCACGAAGCTCTGTAACGGATCTGCAAGTCCAGGACTTATTGGTGGAGTGGGCTTTTTGTACGATTTTGCAGAAAGTGCAAAGTAACATGACAACCCCGAGAGACGCCTGATGTTGACCACCGTCTTCGCAACATATGTGTATGCTGGGCTGCCCAACAGCAGGCAAGCTCGTAGTTGATACTTTCAATGTACATAGTGCAGATGGGCTTTACATTGAAGCCTTTTCTGCTGTCATTCTTACTGTGCTTAGCATACAGGTTACTTGTTGCTTAGGTGGCACCGTTTATAGTGCTTGCTCAAGCTAAACTAGCAGAACCTAGCATTATCAACGATGATAATTTACTCTTGTACATACCTTTGCACTTCTAAGAACATTGATAACACAAGCACACAAGGGTGGGTGGAAGAAGGACAAGCGCATCATCAAGCCCAGGCGCCATGAAGCAAGTGAATTGTCGAAGGTGATCGATTGGGGCTGCTACGCTGTCACAGCAATAATATTCTGAAGGTGTTCGCAGTATCTCCTTGGTGGCTCATTGCGTCTGTCTGATATGCATGCTAAGGTGGCTGCTCACATAACTTCATGAGTGCATTGAATGAGCTATTTCATTCATTGCACCACAGCCATGTGCACCTCTCACAGCAGTGAGAGTGCAGTGAACGAGCGTTTCAGTCATTGCACCAGCTTTTGCTTGAACACTGTATTGACTTGCTGTGGCCTCCCGTTCAGTTCGTATGCATACCATGCGCGAGCATTTCATTCATTGCACCAGCTTTTGCTTGAACACTGTATTGGCTTGCGGTGGCCTCCCGTTCAGTTCGTATGCATACCACGCGCCTTCTCAGTGTCCGAGAGAAGCGGCTCTTCCAGGGAAGTAACAGCTAATCCCATGTAAGGCTGTGAGACTGGCTGTAAGACCAGCCCAGGAGACCACCTCCATGAAGGCCGGTGGCCTGTGTCCAAGAAGAAGTGGTCTTCCGATAGGGGCGAGGGAAGAAGGATGGAGCGTGAAATATGCTTCCAGCCGAGATGGGCATGCCAGCAGCCTTTTCCTCGGTTGTGCAACGTTGTGTGGGTCAGCCTGCATGCAGCAAGCTCAACCTCATGCTTTGCACCAAAAAGCTGGTCGACCTTTAGCTGGTGGCACAAGGGCTCGTTCATCGCCATACAGAATACGGGCATCAGTCAGCGACCTCTAGGTGCTGAATCGTGGTTACTGAGCCGATTGGTATTGCAGCAGATGATGTACATCTGTCAATGTGCTTGTCTTGGTGCTTGGCCACTCAGGCCCTCCATCACTCAGTACACACGCCATTCTTTCACAGCCATCAGCCCTATTGGGAAGGACATTTTCCTTGCATTTAAGCCTCGTTCTCACCTGCTTGTCATGCGCTCATCCCTTCGCCAAGAGCCTAAACCGCAACTCTCTTGTCTCGCTTTTTCCTGGCCCCTTTCGAAAATTGTTCGTTCTTCTCTTTAGGCTGGCCAGTCACAGGCGATCGCCCTCTACTGGAAGTGTCTTCGTATCGCCAAAGAGAGAAAGACTAAGAGGCCAAAAGGATTACCACTTTCCAAAGTAAAGCAATGCCTGTGAGAAGAAAAGGTTTGGGGTTCAGAATCTAGGGTATAAGGGTTTAGGGTTAGGGTTGTAGAAAGTGGCTATCCCAAGGGTTTAGGGTTTGGGTTTAGGGGTAAGGGCTGTGAACAGCCAGCCCGAAAAGAGCTCGACAAGGTCCGAGGCCAGCCCAAAGGAATGTACCAAACGAGCAGGCCTTAGAAGTGGCCGGCACTGCGGCAAGCGGCATGGCGGCGGCGCAGCTGGCGGCGCTCCGGCCGTCCTTGCCGGCAACAACATGGCATCGGCGACGACGGCAGGTGCCGCCGCCGGCGAGCGCGAGGCTTGCCAGCGACGCCGATGGAGGCAAGGAGGCGATGGCCAACCCCATAGTGGGCCGGCGCCTGCCTGCCATGGCTGCGTTGGCGGCGGCGCCGGCGGCCGCCTTGGCCGCCTGCTTCGGCAGCCTGCCTCTGGGTGAGGGCCCCCGCCTCGCCGCTAAGTCTGCGCTAAGTGCTACCCAGGTTAGGGTTTCTATCGTGGGTTTAGGGCTAGGTTTGTGTAAACGGCAGACGGCATTCGTTAAGGTACTGGAGGCGTGTGAGGCCCTTAAAGCGTGATGTGGGTCAGTTGCAGGAACGATCGGCAAGCCATGACTGCAAGAATGAGGGTTGAGTCTACTGTAACAGCCTGTTAATGGAAGAGCTGTTTCTTATCAAGAACAATCGTCATAGAGGGCTGCGTGGCCTCGACCAGGAGCAAACAAAGGTCTGCCTCCAGGCAGTTGGCAATGCTGGCCGACAGCGACTACACTTAAGTGCTCATATGCTGTTTCTTTATCTGTATTTTCTTAACTTATACAGCAGTGGGAGTGGAGGCTCCTCAGCAGGCGCCTCCTCGACCGCGGTCCGATTTCGTGGAGCTGGAGGATGGCAACGGGGTGAAGGTGCTCACCATCCGCGAAGGCACTGGACGGTCACCCCAGGCTGGCGAGAAGGTTGCATTCGTAGACACAACCTACTCTTTGAAGCTTAACCTATTGGCCCTAGACTCCACAATAAGCACGTTAAGATGACCTGTTGATTCGTTGAAGCACAGGTGTTAACACTCACCTCAAGATATGCGGAGATTGTAGCTCACTGCATCTATGTAATAACAATCAGACATGGAGCATAGTCATTTTCACACGCGCTGTGTAGTCACCAGACACGTACTGTTTTGTGAACACATCAAGCTCTGACTGTTAGTGTAGGTGCATGAAGTGTCAAGCATTTATGCTTGCATGCCTCTGCTCAATTAAGCTCAGAGAATGTACACTCAAATGCAGGCGGAAGTTGGTCGAGATGCAGGTGGCAATCCACTACTATGGCAGGCTGGCTGCAAAGCAAGGGTGGCGGTTTGACTCCACATACGAGCACCTGAAGGACGGCACCCCTGAGCCATTCAGTTTCACTGTTGGCTCTGGAGATGTGAGTGAGGATCCTTGATTTCCTTGTTTGTTAGGTGGCCTGTACTAACAATTGAAGCAGCTTGCGAGTCATCAGCAAAAACGACTTCATCAACCATGACTCTAGGTAGGAAGAGTTTATGGGCCTAAACGTAGACAAACAGTACATGGGCAAATATCACAACAAATAGAACAAAAGCTTCAGGCTTTGCTTAGTCTGAGCACATGGGAGGCACTTCATGGCAGGTGATAGCTGGCTTAGATGCAGCTGTGAGGTCGATGAGGGAAGGAGGGATCAGGAGGGTGATCATACCACCAAGCCAAGGATACCAAACCACTCACGATCAGCCGCTTCCACCAAATGTGTGCTACACTGTTTCTCAACCTCTTGCTCATAAATTGAAATCGTCATTTGCTGACAAAGCAGAATTCCGAGGTCAATGTTGGGTTGCACCATTGACAATGTAGGGATTCTCACTCTGATCAAGTCGTTGCAGCTCGCCAAATTCGTGTTGCAGTTTTCAGATAGGCAAAGGTTGTTCACAACCATCTTCAATCCCACAAGGATAGCGAACGGAGAAGGAGCCACCTTGGGTATAGTGATCTTTGACATTGAGCTTTTGAAGATCAGGCCCACATAGAGAAGTAGGCACACAGAGAGCGTCAGCATGCTGTATTTGGACGCTACCTTAAGGCCTTGTTGTGGCCATATGCGCGTGGCCATATGCAACACTGTCACACTCCATGCAGCAGGCTCCCTTGCGAAGGTGTATCGATTGCGCCTGTCCGTCTCGCTGCAGACTTCCATGGCATGCGCGCTGCTTCTGCATGTCGGTCATGCCTTAGCTGCAGCCTCTGGCCCTGGCCAGGGACCCGCTACCAGGAGACCAGTTTCTCCAACTTGCGGCTGCTCAACAGAAAGTTAGGTCTAGGGTTTGGGCATTAGGGGTTTAGGGTTTAGGGTTCAGGTTTAGCGCTTCACCTGGCCCCTTTGAACATTGTTCATTCTTCTTTCTGGGCTGGCCTCTCACAGCCACTGCCCTCTCCTGGAAGCTTCCTCCTCTCAATTCTTCTAGAGAAGTCGCTGGCTTTTGCATTGGGGAAGGAGCCTGAAGTGTCACAATACTGGATCGTCTACTCATTTGCCTCATAGATGTGCAGTCCATATAAAATGCGGCAAATAGAGCATCATGCCAAGGGCAGACTGATGTGCAACACACCCTGACTGTCCCCCTGTCTCCTTGGTCACATCATGCCCTTGACCGCAATGCAAGAAGTAAGCCTCAGAATTTACACAGGCAGTGGGGCCAGCTCATGGTCCTGGAATTAGCTGGTTAGTACATTTGCTGAACAATTCCTGACAGGAGGAAGCAAGATGTCAATGAGTTGTGATCATTTGGGATATATGTGGAAATCAGTGGGTTGAGTGATCTATTGAGAAAGCTACACCGGTGCCAATGGCATAAGCTCTGTTTGTGATGGCTGGTCCTAAAGCTCTTTAACAAGATCTAAGAATTCGTTCAGAAGACGTTGAATTGCTCGGTTGGATGTCATGGCAGGAAGGACCACCTCTCGCAACAAGGCCCTTCTGTGGAACCCCTGAAAGCCACATACCACACAGCCACTTGTGTAAAGTCAAAGCAGATTAGAAATTTGCAGTTGCAGGGTGCAGGACAGTCATGACAGAGATGTGCTGTCAGATCAACTAACAGTACTGACAGATATGTCCAGGTCTAATGTTTCATCCACTTGATTAGTCGTATCGACCTCAACATTCGTCGTCTTGCATCAGATGACAAGCTGACTTTATTATCAGTGTGCCACATCTCTGTTCACTTGAACAGAGCTGAGCATCTTACCAGAATCATTGGCTCCCATTGCGTCCTTCCAGCTGCTGCTACCAATGGAGACGGCCCCAACAGAGCTTCGCACAGCTCCCGCAGCCGGGTGACATCCCCCTCTCTGGTCATATCAAACTCTCAAATTAGTGGAGAGATGCGAGGATGCGTCTGTTGAGCGGATTGCACACCTTTTAATGTGACCAATCGCACAGCAGATGGGGTGATTATCCCACATTACTGGCACAGTATTATGCGCCTTGGCGAATATAGAAGCAAAGCATGAATTTATAATTTTTCCAGAGGATAAATACCTTGTGAGGTGGCGAGCATACGATAAGAGCCAGCGGCTGTACTCCTCTGCGGACTCCAACGCTTCAGCCGAAGCAAGCGACTGCTCTATGTGCGCTCGTGTCTGCTCTTTGGTCTCCCCACCACGCCTGCAACTGAGCCCTACTAAGCCCTGGGGACAGCTGCAAAGGCTATATATGTACACCTAGGAGGGGTACACGTACTTCACATCTAATCCAGGCCGCTAAGGAAATCCCTTGTGATGCTAACAGCGTGGATCTGCAAAAAGCTCCTCATCAGTAGCCTTGATGGATACTCACAGCAAGGTAAGCTGTGCACCTGTCCAGGAGGTATGTCGGGTTTGCGCCAAAGACGTGGCCCTTGGCCCTGATCTCATTGGCTACGCCGGCCTGCAGGCTTGCCAGTTCGCCGCCCCCCTCAGCCCCGTCGCCGCCGCCCCACGATGACACGAAGTCCGACGCCGGGAATGCATCGTCGGCGACCCGCAGCCACACGCCCATTGCCATGTGAAAAAGGAAGGCGTGGCGGTTGAGGAGGACGACGATCGGCGAGCCTGAGGCCGTGGACAGCCTCGCTGACACCACGTTGAGCTTGCCTGATATGGGATAATAGAAGGTGCCCGTCAAAACGCTGTAGGCCAAAGCTTTTATGCATAGCAGGCTCTGCCTGGTCAATCAACACTGAGACCGAAAGTAAAACTAAGAGCACGCACATTACAATCAGACGCTGGACCTGTCCTTGAGGGTGGAGCTGTGGGCTTACACCAAAATGAATTTCTGGGTTTGGTTAAGACTTGGGGATGATGTATGTGCTATCAGAGGCTGGGTCGCAGGTGCAGCGCTGTACCTGATAGGGTTTATAGGTCAAAGGTAATGGTCCAGGGGTCATCTGACAGGTGTCATAGTTTGTACCTGACAGTTCCTTGGAGGCGTGGAGTAGTGGCGCGAGAGTGGTGAGCAGGATGCGCTTGCCCAAGCTCAGGTCCCACAGGTGCACGTCGCCTGAGAGCGTGACAGCCAGGAGCCGCCACCCGCTGTCAGCCTCCAGGAACGCCGCCGGCGAGCCGAGCAGCATGGGCGGCAGGGCCCTCCTCCCGGCAGACGTATACACCTGACCAGCTCACACGAACATGACAGTATTTATTGTCTGAAGTACAACCCAGTAGCTGTCTGCCAGAGCACTGGAGGCAGTTGGGCATGCCCACCTAGACAGGACAGCACATTAATGTGATATCATGATGGCCATTGTTAATGTCGGTGTGAGAGAGAGAGAGTAAGATGTGTATCATGGCGAGCACCGCTCTTAACACCGGACTTACTGCTTCACGAACTTACCCTTATGCATGTGTCTTTAAGAATGCATGTTCCAGTGAGGGCCCGGAAGCTCATACAAGCACTGGAGCAAGTCAAGCAAGCGGACCTGGAGGGTGCCATCTCGGCAAGCGACCGCCCACAGGTGGGCGTTGCCGGCCATCGCGGCGGCCGCGCAGGGCACGGCGTCGTGCCACGCCACCACTCCGCTGTGAGTGCAGACAACCTCCCGCCCTTCAGAGTTCCTCGCACCCACTCGCTTGCCTTGGTTAGCCAAGCACACAGCAAGCATGGCCGCTTATGGCTCAGTGTCGCTGCAGCTGGACCTAGCAACTGCTGAGGACATCTTTACGAACAAGTCGCACCTCAATCCAACATCAGCTATAACTGTTGGTCCTGTCCAGCCAATTATGTTGCAGGGATATGGAGGTCGCTGACTGACTGGATGAGCTCACGGTCAACAAAGCTGCTAAACGGTCTGGGTTTTGAGGCACTAACAAACTGGACTTCTGGTCAATCAGGGTCCAAGATGTATCATTGGGTCGTCATCTTGTAGGGCTGAGGCACTGGATGCTGATTATCAGGATACTGAATGTCTCGAGCTTTTAAAGTGTACCGGATGTTGAAGGGTCGGGGCCCATGAGGCGCTCCTCCAGGACTGCGACCTGCGGCCGGCCGCCGCCGTCCTCCCTCGGCGGCGAGCTCAGCCAGCCCGGTGCCAGCTTGATGCTCACAGCCAGCATGTCCCGCTGTGCCCCGCCGGTGCTCCTGATCACCAGCTCCGCCGGGCCGCTGCCGGCGGTGATGGAGACGCCGACTGCATCGGGCGGGAGCGGTGCAGCCGATCGTGCCGAGGCGCGGGCCGGCATCGCCGCTTCGGCGGCGCCCACCTCAGCGCCGCTGCTGGCAGCGGCGGCAGCATCAATGTGCGGTCGCTTCTGGGCTGGCGGCGGCGGCGGCGGCGGTGGCATCAGCTTGCCGACACTGTCAGCCGGGGCCTCTGCCACGACTCCACCATGTGCTTCAGAGCTGCCACCGCCGCCGCCGAAGAAGCGCTTGCCAGAGACCTCGGGCAGCGGCGATGCCGCGCCCGCGAGTGCCTGTGGGATTATACGGCGCCGGCCGTCCGGCCGCGTCACCACCTGCTGCTGCACTGGCGACGCCGCGAGGGGGGTCCCGCTGTACGCAGGCGTGTCCGCCGGCGTGGTCGACGCCATCTGCGGCACTGCTGACGCCGGGTCCGCCGGCTGCGGCGGCGGCTGCAGCCGCTGCTGCTTGGCCACCTTGGCGGCTGCCTCCTCCTCCAGCGCCAGCAGGTCGGCGCTCTCGGCCACAGCCCCCAGCGCCGCCGCCGTCCCATACTGCAGCTTCCGGAAGGCGTCCATCTCCGCCGGCGAGTACGGCTCCCCCAGCTCGCCGCGCTCGAATGCAAACGCCGCCAGAGTGCCGTCCGTGGAGCACGCCAGCAGCGTGCAACCATCGCTCGCCCTGCATGCCAACCAAGTCCAAGGTACACAGTTGACTCAGGCTTGACCAACTTTCAGTGCTCAGTCCAAGACAGCAGTGATTGCTAAGTTGGACTCATGGGGTTCTGGTGAATGGTAAGTTGGACTAATGGGTTTTTGGCTCAAGGCCCAGGCTGGCAGGCACACCTAGGCATGGCGCATGGCACTGGGGCAGGCAAAGCTCACCAAGCGAGGTCCGAGACGGCGGCGTCAAAAAAGTGGGCGGCGATGAGCAGCGGCGTGGGCGAGCCGGTGAACCAGACCGTGACCTTGCAGTCCTGGCTGCCCAGCGCCAGGCAGCTGAACGGCCCCGCCCCCGCCGCCCCCGCGGCTCCTCTGCCTGGGAGGTGCTGCTGCTGCCCGGCGCCGCCGCCTCCGGCGGGAGGAGACTTGCCCCCGGCGCCATTTGCGACAGCAGCAGTAGTCACGCCGTTTGGGAGGCTCGCGGCCTTGCTTCCTAGTGACCCCTTGACGCCGCCATTCTGGCTGTCTGGCGCTGGCTCGGCTGACCGTCCTGCACAAATGGTGGCGTCAGCGATATATGTCAGCCAGTAGTAGACATAGGCTGTCTATGCGCCTACAATATTGAGGGGTGAAGGTACTCAGAGTCTAAATTCCAGTATATATATATCTATATATCTATATAAACATATATATATATATATAAACTGGATTTTAGACAATTTGGCCTAATTGGAAGATTGTGGACTTGGGGCTCAGACCGTCGGTCGAGAGATGTCACCTTCAGCATCCTCAGTTGGCGGCGCTGTCGGCCGTCGTGGCGGTGGTGGCTTGAGGAGGTAGGGGCCATAGCGCACAACCACGACGGGTGCCCGGTGGCCGACAAACGAGAAGGGTGTGTTCCATGTGCCGCGGCAGATGACTGCCGCCGTGTGCGAAGGTGCCTCGTAACTGTTGGTTGTCGTCAGGAATGTGCCACATGGCGACCAGCCGAGCCGCCGGAAGAACGTGGCCCCCACCTGGCCAGCACAGTCGGCCCGCAGACGCGCCGTCATTGGGGTAGGACAAAAGCAACACACATATAGATAGGGAGGGAGGGAGGGAGGAAGAAAGCAACACACGTATAGAGAGGGAGGGAGGGANTTTCATTCTTTTTTGGGCTGGCTTGTCCAGCCCCTATCCTCAATGGGCGAGCCCTTTCTTCTTTCTTCGGTATCGAGGGCGCCCTGCCTGCCCAGCCTTTGCTCCGGCTCCGTCATGGACACCCGTATGCACCTGGCTGGCAGCTCACAGCCGGTTCTCGTGCTCTGTTCATTCTTTTTCGGGCTGGTTGTTCCAGCCCCTATTCTCAATGGGCGAGCACTTTCTTCTTTGATACTGTCTATGTCCCTGCAGCGCTCCCAAGCGCTTGCTTTGCACCGCCGCGCTGGTCGCGCCCTTGCAGCAGCCTCTGGCTTGCGCAGCGGGGTTGCTCTTCCTCCCCTCAGCTCATCTGACTTCCTACTGCTGACACGGGGGTATTGAGGGCGCCCTGTCTGCCTAGCCTTTGGCTCCGTCATGAACACCTGTATGCATCTGGCTGGCATTTCACAGCCGATTCTTTCATATCAGCAGCCGCTTTCTTCTTCTTTTTCTTTTCTTTTTCTTTTCTTTGATATCAGCAGCCGCATTCTCTCTAGCTCACCAACCCTAGACCTCGTCTACCGCTGTACCGTGATGAGCGCCGCCGCCGCCGCCGCCGCCCACGCCGCCTGTCGCGGCGGGCGCG
>WELB01000386.1:4865-58709 GCA_009602725.1 Spirogloea muscicola
AAAAAAAAAAAAAAAAAAAAAAAAAAAAAAAAAAAAAAAAAAAAAAAAAAAAAAAAAAAAAAAAAAAAAAAAAAAAAAAAAAAAAAAAAAAAAAAAAAAAAAAAAAAAAAAAACACGCTCTGCGGGGACCACTCCGCGGCCAGGCAGCGGCGGCTGGAGGCCCGCAAGGAGCGGCCGGCCGAGGCGGCGGCTGCGGCGGCGGCGACGGCGGCGGCGGCGGCGCGGCAGCCGATGAGCATGAGCTTTGCGCTGTCCAAGGCGCTGAAGAAGGCCGGCAAGGCCTACGCTGAGCGCACCGCCCGGGGCAAGCAGGAGGGCCTGCAGGACTTCCTGACGAGCTTCCTGCGGGACATCGGCAAGGTGAAGCTGCTGACCAAGGACGAGGAGGTGAGCCTCTCCAGGCAGCTCGCCGTCGGCCTCAAGCTCAAGTTCGCTCGCGAGCGGTACGTCCATTGCCCTCATCCACATACGAGTTGGCATTACAATAATGATGATTTATTAATTCTTCCAATCCAGATATAATGAGGAGACATCGCTTACCTGCTTGGCCAGCAGTAGCCATGGCACTAGGGTTGCGCAAGGCGCCAGCAACTTAGATTATTCAATGGCATCGTTAGCTTAGTTGCGAGCATGTGGTTGGAGGACTTGAGCACATTTGACATTATTACTTAGAGTTAGGCATACTATGTGGTAAAGAGTCAGGTATACTATGTATAAGTACAGCAGAATACCTTCTATCCATAGCTTGTTGTGCAGTAACAACAGCACAACTCTTTTTGGCTCTGGGCTCAACATTCCGAGGGCTTGCAGGTGAACGCCTTAAATTGATGTAAGTATGTCAATGTCATGCCTGACAGGTTGGCCGCTGAGCTCGGCGCCGATCCCACCAACGAGCAGTGGGCAGGCCATGTCGGTATGGCGTACTGCGAGTTGCTGCGGCAGATAGAGGAGGCCAACATTGCGCGCGACAAGATGGTGATGGCCAACCTGCGCCTGGTGGTGTCTGTGGCCAAGCGCTACACCAAGTATGGGCTGGACATGGCGGACTTGATACAGGTAATTTGCACCATCATTAGCTCCACTAACTCTTATTTGCTCGCATCAAGAGGCGCATTGCTTAACTTACCAAGCTGTACATGATAGCAATCCTCACAAGTTCTTCACTTGCTTGGGTTCCTCATGCTAAGGATGGCAAGGCCGACTGTATTGCTGCTCCCGTGCCAGTTATGTAAGAGGAGATCATGAAGTCAAGGCCATTAGCCACTGACAGTTCCCAGGGTGTTCTCTGGTGAAGCACAACTGACTCTTATGCTTACTGGTGAGCAGGAGGGCACTGTCGGCCTCATGAGGGGCGTTGAGAAGTTTGACCACACGCGGGGATACAAGCTGTCGACGTATGTGCACTGGTGGATACGGCAGGTCAGTTTGGCAGTCTGAGGCAGGCAGAATGAGCAGGCATATGAATGAGAAAGTTATACTGAGACACTTAATGGTGGCAGTCATAATAGCAGTCGTAGGTTCATTCTGCTTGATGATTTTGAGCTGTAAATGCTGACTGCTCCATACCTGCACTTATGTGGATGCGGCAGTATCTAGCAAGAGTGTTACTGTACATAAGTGCGTGCTCGTGGCACAAGCTCCTATATCACAGTCGACCATGAGAAGCTTCTTGTTGTCATCTAAGGATGGTCTTTTTGCTGTTACTGTTTTGCTACCAGGCTGTGACAAGAGCTATAGCAGATAACTCGCGGACAGTCAGGCTACCTGTGCACGTGCACGAGACCATGGGCCGCATCAGGAGGATGAAGGGCAAGCTTGCGTCGGAGGGGGAGGCAGCCTCTGTGCAGGTCAGACACTGAGACTCATTTGGGCACATTGAGCCGCTTAATGTAGGCGGCGTGATGTGCATCATCTTAACGCTGTCCACTTCCAGGGTTGAATAGAATGAGCTGAATGGTGCTTCTTGGTCTATTGCTCCACTCATTGGTCTTCATGCAAGTGTTTTCTTTTTGTGCCACCCTTACGTTGGATGTTGTGGTTGCGCAGAGATTAAGTGATGAGCTTAATCTGTCCACCTTCAAGATTCGAGGGACATTGAAGGTACATTGACATCAGGTTTTAGCTGACATTGTGAAGGAGCTAACATTGTCAAGGAAGAATGTGGTAACAAGTTGTGCATTGTGAGGTGTGTTGCCAAAATTGTCAGATGAAGTGCTCTTGACCCCATCTGTTTACCTTATACAGGTTAATAAGAAGATCCGTTCCCTTGATGATCAAATCAGAGGTAACGCTTTCCAGTCTTCTGACAGGGCCACACTTCACAATGTGAGTCCCGCTAACAAGTAGTTATTGCCCTATCTCTGTGGAGATTTTAGCTCTTTTGTCTCTTCAAAATTGCTTCTGCAAAGCATCTTATTTTACTGCTTGTCTTACATAATGGCACACATTGCCCTGCACAGTGCCTGCAGTCGCAGAGCAGCTGTGGAGGCATGCCATTGATTGCAAAGCAAGGGACTCATTTCGATGTGTGGGCACTACTGTTGTTGTTCAGTTCATAGAGGATGGCGACGAGGATGCCTATCCTTGGACAGTAGTCGAGCAGCGATTGATGAAGGTAATGCTTAGCTCGTGCGTCTATCTATGCAGTAGCATCTTGCTGGTCCTTTCCCAAGGGCTTTCAGATAAGCTGGAAGTAGTGCGACGCTCTGCATGAGGGTCTCTGTAAAGGATGGCTTGGCAATTGTCAAACAGGGGTGAAAATTTCTCAGCCGCTAGCGTGCGTGCTGCCTGTTGCTCATCTGACTTCTTGGTCATATTGATGGTTTGCAGGAGGATGTGAATAGGCTACTTCTCAGTGAGTTGGACCAGAGGGAACGAGAGATTGTCAAAATGCACTATGGTGTGGGCAGGGCGGATGGCCTGCCGATGACATTAGACACAATTAGCCACAGGTAAGTTTCTGAGTACTCGATATGCCCTCTCCATTGCCCTGTCAGCTTTTGAGAATGTACTAGCCACCTCATGAGTAAGACCTGAGTCTTGCACTGCATAACACCATTGGCTTGACAAACCCATTTCTGCTTACCTTCTTAATGACGCAGATATGGTGTGTCAAGGGAGCGCGTACGGCAAGTGGAGACTGCGGCCATGTGCAAGCTGAAGCTGCGGAGCCGCGAGCAGGAGCTTCATCGCTACTGCTTCTGACTGTGATGCGTTGTGTTCCATCCAAAGTTCAGGATCATCCAACTTCAATAATTAAAGCAAACTTCCCTTTCCTCATCCATCCACCTTCCAAAGACTCGTCCTCTATAGTGACAGGGCGCACCCCTCCACCTATGCTTATATATGCTACTCCAAGATAATTTCGATGTGGATAATGTCCATAGTACTCTCCTTTCACTCACATACCTTCTGCAAGGGCACATTGGTCGCTTCATTGCTCTTATTGCGTTCTTGGAAGAGACTCCACAGAGAAACTCAGACAAATCGGATTATCTGCCGGCAAATTTCACTGAAGAGGCATGGTGAGCCCTTATCTGGCTCAGCAGTTCATATGTCTTTAATTCGCGTAATCGTCGTCATAATACCAGATGGTTGCAGTGCCAAAGCGGCGCAGAAGCTGAGGCAACTTCTTGTGCAGGTCTATCAACCTGGTGTTGCATCATTCTTGTTTAAGTTTTCCCACTTTGAGCTGCTGCTGGAGGTGCCAATCTTGTAGCTAGCACTTGTAACTTCATGCACACTCTGTCATGGGAAGTAGCAGTAAGGATCCGTGTGAAGCTTGCACGGCTGACCAGAGTGCACGAAATTAAGATCTGCACAAGTGTTTTCTTGCAGCATAATTGTGTTCAGAAACGCGAGGCTACTCTCAAACAGTGGCGTTTATTGCACGAAGAGCATGACATTGATGATAGATTCTCTCTGTTCTAAGAGCTGCAGCCAGCAGGGGCTTGTGCATCCTCTTGTGTGTCTCTGCACACGTGAGCATGAGGCACCGTCACAGCGGCTGCCCGACATCTACATCTGCATTGTCTCCGGCACGCCGCCAACGCAGCTGTCAGCGCCAAGCTTTGGGCCAGCCTCAGTAGGCTGCAGGATGTCGTCCTCCAGGCCACCGCCGCTGCCGCTGCCGCCAGCAGGGCCGCCGCCCACCAGGACCTTATCGCTGCCTACATCAGAGGGGCCCACCTCGCCAGCCACGCCGCACTCGCCATGCCACTCGCCATTGCTTGGGCCTGGGTCCTCCACGCATCCGCCGCTGCCAAGGCCTGCCGCTGGTGTGCCTCGTTCCGGCTCCCTCCTGTCATCGTCCTCGTCACCGTCTGTCACACCGAGCGTGCTGCCCGCTGCAGCTGCTGCCGAGTACACCTTATCCGCTGCACTGTAAAACGCCTCCTGCGAGCAAAACAGGCCGTCAGAGTCTTGCTCAGGCGGCAATCACTTGCTCTCGATGCCATCGTGCCAGACGCCTGTCGCTGCCGCTTTTGGGCATAAGCAATTTTCAGAGCACCAAACCAACCGAGGACAATGCGTAGCTAGGCAGGTACCGTGACTACTATGGCTCCTCTAAGAAGTAAGCTGGCTTTGTCCTAACGGTGGCTGTTACTGATGACGAGAATATATATGAAACAAATTGTACGCCACATGCTGCAAGGAACCTCTGTACTACTCATTCATGCCTGACTTAGAAATGCAAAGAGGCCTCTGCACGAAGCTGCTTGTCAAAACGATGCAATTAATGGAGCTGACTGCCCCTTATGGATTTCCAGATGGATTGCAAGTCAGGGTTATCAGTCAAATTGACCGGGCAAACCTAATGCGCAATTGAAGCAGCATACCTTGACGGCGTCAATGCCAATCGCGGAATCCTCGAGTCCGGCATTCTCAAGCGCCGGCGGCGCGGTGGACGCGAAGAGCCCGCCAGCTCCCAGTTGGGCCGCCATGGCGCCTGGCCTCGCCTCGCCCAAGGTCGACGCCCTGCTCCGCGAGCGCTCCGGTTCGAGTCGTCCTCGGAAGCTAGCCTCGGGTTGTCGCCTTCCTCGTCTCAGCGCCGCTTCTTGGGTCCGGCCGCCGTCGCCGCGGCCTTGGGCGCGGCGGGCTTGGCGGCGGCGGCCTCGGGCGGCGCGGCNGCGGCCGCGCGCCGTCACCAGCGTCAGCTGCTGCAGCGCCAGGTGGGCGCCGCGCTTCATGTGGGCGCTCGGCTTTGGTGGGCGCCCACCAAACAGCCGAGGAGGGAGGGAGGGAGGAAACTAAATGAGGCTGCTGGGATTAACACAGCGGCTGTAAATGCCAGCCAGGTGCACACATAGTGTATTCATGAAAATATCAGCAGAAAAGAAGCGCAGAGCTGAGATTGCCGCTGCTGATACTAGAAGAGCGGCTGTGAAAGCCAGCGAGGTGCAGCTGGGCGCTTGCTTTGTGGGCGGCCACGAATGGTATTAGAAGAGCGGCTGTGAAAGCCAGCCAGGTGCATTTAGAGGGTCATTTTACTAAGCTTGCGAAGCCACAGGCTAGGAGGGAGGGAGGAGGGAGGGAGGCTAGACTGAGAGGGAGGAGGAAGGGAGGGCGAGGAGGTCGGGGCGGCGGACGAGGCCGGCACATGTACGCAGGATAGCTGCGCTGGGAGGGGGGGGAGAAAGCGGCTGCTGATATGAAAGAATCGGCTGTGAAATGCCAGCCAGATGCATACAGGTGTTCATGACGGAAAAGGGGGGGAGGAGGGAGGTCGGGAGGGGGGGAGGAGGGGGGTGAGTGTGACGCGAGGCGAGGCACGACCATATAAATCAAAGCGGCGTGCGGGGAGGGAGGATTTCGGCCACGTCGCAGGGGGGGACCCGGCCTGCCACGCGGCGGTGTGCCCTCAAGGTCAGGAATTTAGGTTAGGGGAATAATTGATTAGGGTTACAGGGTTGCAGAACAGCTCGGGAAGCGGCTGTCAATCGGGATGCGTTTTGATTACAGATTGGTCGATGTTAGCCGCTCACAACAGCCTTCGAAGGAAGTGCTCGTCCATAGAAAAAGGGGACCAGCAAAGCCAGCCCAGAAAGAATGGACAATGTCGAAATGTCGCCTTCGCCCTCTCCTGAACGGAAAGCTTGTCTTATAAGGTGACGATGGAGAAAGAGAGAAGAGGGCGCACGGTTCGCATGAAATGAAGGGGAGGCCTTGTGTAAGCCGTTACCGTTGTTGTTTTACAACCAATTGTTGGGGCAAAAGCAAGAGCAAAAAGTGGGGCTACACAAGCTTTATGCAAAGGGGTGCTACGGTAACAGTGTGATGCAGTCTGAGAAGGGACGTCAACACCCACAAGTGAGCACGACGGCTCAATATCGGGGAGTTGGAGCACCGCCACGAAAGCCATTTGCCTGACTTAGTGCGCCCAGCACGCTGAAGAAAGAAAGGAAAATGAAAGTTGCTGTTCCAAAGGGGGCGGATGCCGTGAAAGCCAGCCCAGAAAGAGTGGACAAGGTCTGAAGGGCCGGAAGACGATAAGACCACACAGCTATGCAAGAGACTACAATGAATACATTAATAAATCATGCTGTTTGCATGATCCGCCTGGCCATTTGCTAATGCAGATCCAGAGTGTACTGTTGCAGTCTTCCCTTGGGTGGCCACTTGAAGTAAGGCAAAGATGGAAAGATTAAAAGAAGCTGAAGCTCTCCTTTTTCAGTTTCTATGCTTCACTATCCATAGCTGCCATTGCCAAGAGCAACCCCTAAACTCAAGCACAAATGTGGATGAGTAGCAAACTAGAGTGCTTGACAGCAGTTACGTGAAAGTGTACATGCGACCCACTGCAGAACACCCAACAACGACTCGCATTCTGGAAAATGTGGTGTTGATGTGTACAACTTTGAGAAATCAACATGATAGCCGACACAACTGAAGCAACTACTTGTCAAACGACAGGACAGAAAGATGTATCCTTAATGACAATCAGGGTCATGGTAAATCATACAACAGTCAACACAAAGTATTGATCTGTTTTCTTTGCTCACTCGCTAAGCTTAGAGCAGGCTTTGTTCGGCTCTTCAGCACATATCAACAAGCTAGCAGTTGTGCAGCAATAAAGGCATCACGCTGTGGATGCGGGGTTGTAGTTGCCATTGGGTGCGGAGCTGAAGCTGCCATTGCTCAAATTATTCGGCTGCTCCACCTGTGGCCCACCGGTGGCAGGAGGGGGACCCGGCATGCCGCTGCCAGCGGGCGGGGGTGCTGAGGCTTGTGGCGGAGCGCCACTGCCAAGAGGTGGGCCGCCGTAGCCAAATGGCGGCCCCGGGCGCTGGTGTGGTGGCTGGCCCGGCGGCGACGGGCCATAGCCATAGCCTGCATGTGCGCACCATGCAGCACAGCTTGCCTCAAGAAACAAACCAATGATGTGCGACTAATACATTCGGCAGTAATAGAATGCAATTTATGACTCAACAAAACCATTACTCTATTGGGTGGACCCTATAGAGTAGTCGTGCAGTCAAAAGCCAATAGAGGTAGCAGAAGCACTCCTGACTCAAACAAAATTGAGCTCTGAAGCTCTAGCATGGCATTAAGGTGGGCCTTACCGCCAGGGGGGCCAGGAGGTCCGCCATGCATGCCGTGCTGACCAGGCGGCGGGAGCACAGGTGGACGGATGCCGCCGGGGGACCCACCGCCGGGCACGGGCATGGGCATGGGCATGGGCAGCGGCATGGGCATCGGCCGGTGGTGGTGGTAGCCGCCGCCCATCGGGCCCCCCGGCGGCGGCGGCAGCGAGTGCAGGTGGTGATGGTGCGGGAAGCCGCCGCCGCCGCCGCCGACCGGCGAGAACGGGCCCCCCACGCCGCCGGCGCTCAGGTGCTCCTTCACCTTCTGGTCGATCAGGCTCTGCGTCTGCTGCTCCTCAAACTGCTGGTAGTACTGCCGCACGTTTGCCTGCCCAACCGGCGCCCACACGACGACCATGGCACTGAGCACGCTGAGGCTGCAAGCGCTCAGTGCGGTCGTGCTAGCAGCCCCAATTGTATCTCCACTAGGCTGTCGTTTGCGTATGCCATTGATCACATCATGGACTTCCAAGCTTCTCACATCAAGCTGTCCCTCGACACCTTATCAAGCCACAAAGCCCTTCGGCTTAAAGACTGTGAGCTAAGTACAAATGAAGTAAAGACCAAGGCAACGAAGTCGACCCCAGCCAGGCTCAGGAACATGGGTTGTGCAGCACACTTGTCTTTTGCCTTGAACCCAAAGTCGTAGTGTGATAGATATGATAAGTTTGTTAGCTGACCTTGTGCTTGTACCCGGCATTGTGCTGCTTCCGCACCGACGGCTGGCACACAAGGAGGGTCCACGGCGCAGCGGGGAGTCAGAGCTCTGCTCGTGCACTGAGGGCTGTGCCCTCGGCGGCGCTGCCAAGCAGGGGCAAGGGAAGAGTCTATTCTAGGAGCAATTAACGTCATTACCACTTCTTAACACTCTTTCATAGCCGTTCTTTCAAAATCAGCAGCCGCATTTCGTCCTTATATAGCGTCTTCCAGCTCCGCGACGCTTACCAGCGGACGCCTTGAGATAGCCAACGTAATCAAAACCCAATTCTGAAACCTGGGGGACCTCACCACATGAACCCTGAACCCTTGACCCGGGATCACAAACTCTTATCAAGCCCGCCGGACGCTGCGAGGCTCACCGAGTCGTGCGTCAGGTACGTGTCGCAGTAGTCGCAGTAGTACCTGGCGTCAGCGTCAGAGTCACCGTCGGCGTCAGCGTCAGCGGAAGCACGAGCCGTCAGGGGCAGCGACGGCGGCGAGGCCTGTCGGGTCCCGGTCCCTGGCGCTCCTCCCGGGGTTCGCTGCCGGACGACTGCCCGGACGGCCATGGCCATCGCCGCTGCAGCAGTGGCGCCGGACACGCGAGCGGGTTCCGCGGCGCATTTTACGGCGGGGTCTCCGCGGCGCCGCAGGCCAGGGCCGGGGCCGCGAGGGCTCGGCGGGGGCGAACCTCGGCATGATGGCCGCAGCGCCGGCGCGCGCGCGTCGGCCGTCAGCGGATCTCCGACATGACGGCCTCCCGCTCGGCTTCGCCGCCGCCGCCGCCGCCGCCGAATGCGGCGCGGGACGCGCCGCACGGTCGGGGGCTTAGGACCTGCGGCTAGTCCATCTTTCGAACCCCTAATGTAAAGTAATTAAGCCATTGACCTACAGTTAAGTCGTTGCGCTTACGTATCAAGGATCTCCCGAATACCGGAATACAGTCCATAAGAATTCACATATATCGCGCTAAGCTTGCCTGTTTGCTACGCTTTTGAGCAAGGGCCACAGACGGATTTCTTGATCTCGTTAACTGCTCTGTAGGCTTCGACATTTCGACATCATTTATCCCGGAACTCAATTTGCCGAGCCTCCATAACCGCGACCGGTTTTGATCACTTAGTCATTCGGCGGCTCTCCGCGACTCGTGGCGCCGCCTGCGGCCGCAGTCGCCGCCGCGCCGCGCGGGCCGTCGTCCGCCAGACAGCGCTCGTGGCTGGTCCTGCAGTTGCGGCGGCGCAGCGTTGGCCATGGCCACGGCGGCGGCCGCCGTCTCGGGGGCGGGCTTCGACCGAGCCGCGCACGTCGTGTACCTCCGCGAGGCGCTGGGCGGCCTCCCGACGCCGTACCAGGGCCAGGAGGTCAACCGCCTCACGCTGGCCTACCTGGCCGTCGTCGGCCTCGACGTGCTCGGCGCCCTGGACCAGGTCGCCTGTTGGAACGCCAAGCCGCGAGCTCAACACAGTGTGCTTGATTAAACGCAGCCGCCAACATCATCTACTCAATCAGACGAGCGGACGAGATAGCAAGCTCCGAACCGGCGCTGATGGAGCAGCGAGGTGGTTTGGCAGGTTGACAAAGCGGCCGTCGAGGACTGGGTGTACAGCCTGCAGGTGCTGCCGGCGCCGCACAGCGAGCTAGAGGGGGACGCAGGTGCACTGCCGCAAGCAGATTCCATGTGCAATGCTCCACCTGTCCACATTGCAAAGTGTACGAAGACTTTGCAACTTATAAGCCGAATTCGCAGGTCGCAGATCAGCTGCCAAAGGCACCATGCAGCAGCTACTAGGCTTCCTGAACATCACTGAAAGAGAATGTCATTGATAGCAGCACCTTTGAAATTTCAGTGTAACATGCTTGAGTCCTCCAAAGAGTGGTGTCCATGTGGCAGGCCCTTCCATAGTATATGGCTTCAGGGGATCTCCATCTGCAGGCCTCCCTAATACTGCAGAAGGCGTGAGTCGTGACTCTGCAGCTGGCTAGCTTGAGTTCCTACAGCAGAAAATGCAGAGAATGCTCCATTGTAGTACGTACAAGGTCACGATTGTGCAAGGATATACCTTTGCATAGACATGACTGAGATGACCAGACTATATCAAGATGCCTGCAGGTAATGTGCATGCAGGTGCTGAGCAAGCCAAAACTAAGGCTGCATGTTGATGCCCTGACATATATGCAGACGCACATTTTGGCGGAGGTTGACGGAGGCAACCTCGCCAACACGTATACGGCGCTTTCCATACTTGCCACCCTCAACTCTGACTTCAGCAGGCTTAGGAGGGCCTGCATTGTGAAGACCATCCACAAGCTCCAATGTGCTGATGGCTGGTCAGGACCACCTGACATCCTCCTGGCTGCATTCACGCGGCAGGCGTGACACATATGTACCTCGTAGACCTTGCCTAGTCAAAAAAGTCAGAAGCAGGCCTTCACTGAATGAAGGGTGGTTGCTTTGTCTGCTCTTACATGTCCATACAAACATATACAAGAAGTGCAAAGTAATGGCCCGTTCCACTTGCACCTCTGTGCTGCACATTTGCCACTTAATGTCTATCATTCAATGCATCATCTTCCATATGTGCAGCTTCATTCCTGTCCTTGGTGGTGGCGAGTCAGACATGCGCTTCGTCTTCTGTGCAGGTCTGATTGTACACTAAACCTGCTCCTTTCAGTTGAGGGCCTTTGGCATTAGTCAGATGTCAGCTACTCAACTGCCTGCTTCTGCAAAGTTCAATGCAGCACATGCTGACAGTCATTCTCTCCAAGCACATTTGCCATCAGTAGATCAGCTCCGAGTTGTGTAGCAGTGCTGTGTATGCAATTTAAGCTTGTGGATTAGTACGCTGTGTGTATTGCAGCTGCCATTTGTCACATACTGGATGGATGGGGCAGCATTCGGAGGGACTCTGCCATGTCGTTCATCCTAAAGAGCAAGGCAGGTGTATACATCATCCACGTCTCCTTCATTTGAGCAGTGCTGCTACGGATGATCGCTTGCCTGTTTCTTATATGTGATTGAAATTGACTGCATGTCACAAGAGACGATAAAATTATTGATATGTATTGACAGTACTGATATGGTTGCAATTTCCAGTCCTATGACAGCGGGTTTGGTCTGAGACCTGGCTGCGAGTCCCATGGTGAGCTGCCAGATGTGTCTGGGAGGATAGAGATTGAGATATCTCAATCTAGTATGGCAGATGCCGATGTGGATGATGTGTCGATCCAAATTCCTGTCCTCTGCTGTGTAATGACTGCTCTGCTCTGCAATTTGTCGTATTCATGGAGAGGAAGGAGAGGACTTGAGAATATGACAAATTTCATGCTGGTCAATAACAGGTGGTGCAACATACTGCGCTCTTGCTGCCCAGAGGTTGATGACCTGCAAGCCCGCCGCAATGGAAAACAGAGCCAAGTCTGTAGCAGAAGAAAGCACAGAAGCTCAAGCTCTTTGCAACATGCAAAAGCAACTAGAACCTTCTGTAAGTGACAAAGCGTGGGAGTCTACATCAGAGCACACTGCTGAGCAGGCCGGCTCTGAAGATGCACAAGGAAGCCAAGCCAGACCCTACGGGGATGAACCTGCAGCTGGTTGCATTGAGCATTGGTTGGCTCAATCTGTGCCAGACGAGCTCATTGAGTGGTGCTTACAGGTCCGCTTTCTTCTTAGCACCATCTGGTTGTGAAGGAAGTAGTACCATACATCAGTTGCTCGATTCTGCTGTGACGTGCTAGTCCACATGCTTTTCCAAATTGAAGGTTGACAATGCTGAAAATCAATTTAGGATTGAGTAGGCTCAATAGATAGATGTGAAATATGTAATAAGCTTGGTGCTGTTTGGATGCCTTTCACACAGAAGCAAGACAGTGATGGAGGCGGGCTCAAAGGGCGCACAAATAAGGATGCAGATTCCTGCTATTCATTCTGGTGAGGCAGTACGATCCTTTGTCCAAGCCTTTGAGTAATGCTGGCTGTGGAGCATTTGCTATGTTGTCAGATATTTTAAGTCATTGTCCCCTTTGCAAGTGCATGCAAAGGCCAGGGAATCCCTTTCAGACAGAATGATGAGGCTTCCTCCAAACCTTTTGTGGCTCTATCATAATGAACAGAAAGCTTGTGGTAGTGAATCTGTACCAGTGCTAGAGTTTGCCCCTGAAACACGAGTAGGGATGTTCACTTGTGTGTGTCAACTCGTGCACTGTCCATAGGGTTGGCGCTTCGCTCCAAATGCTGGGTGCATACGATCTGGTCGACAAGGGGGCTCTTCGCAACTTCCTCTTGACATGCCAGAAGGTGAGGACAATCTCGATGGTGGCCTAGGTAGCTTGCAAATTCTGTTGTAGCAATATGTTAGCATATTCAGAAAGTCCCGTTATCTGCCGTTTGAGCTTGTCATTTGTGAGTACCGCACTCTACATCCTGGGCGGGGAGGGAGCATGTAAACAGTCACCTTTGGCCCCCCCTGGTATGTTGCAACAGAACAACAGAACTAGGATGGTGTCGAAAGGAGAGGGTTGCTGCACAGCAGGTTATAAAATGTCAAGCGCCATGCTGACGATCATTGTTGAGTGAGCCAGCAGGAGAGTGGCGGCTTCAGCAAGTGGCCTGAGGCACACGCAGACCTGCTCCACACCTTCTACAGCATCTGTGGGCTCAGCCTGCTGGGCACTCCGGGCCTGCAGCCGCTTTGCTGCGAGCTTGGCATAACTCAGCGAGCTGCCAGTTGTTTGCCGCGACAAGTCCTTGGCTCTGTGCCCTGGAGTTGAATGGACTCTTAGGAAACATTGCCTGCAACTCGTACTGCTGGCAACAGGCTCAACCTGGAACCATGGGTGTCACATCTTGTCTTCTGCCTAAAGTCTTACATGCCATTCCAAGAGGTGCAACATGTTTGCAGGCTTCTGAGCCGTTTTGAAGGGCGATATAAATACTCTTTGGTGTCGCATTTCCACCACAACTGCGAGCAGCTGTAGTGCTTATGAGTGCTGCTCTTGCTTAGTATGCAGCAGATATCCATGCGCTCCTGGCCTTTTGGGAAAGTCATTGCACATTGGTTGAGGTTACCGAGTCAGTTGCTTACTGATAAATCAGTTCCAGCAGTTACAGGACTCTGAAGAAGCTGATGTCCACTGTCTGGCTGTGTCTTGCCGTACTGATTACATACTCAAAATTAAAGGTTTGTGACCAATTGCAGGGAAAGTAAAGGGACTGTCATTGCCGGTTCTTTGAGCCGCATGACTTTCGTGTCATGGTGACTTGAATGCCATGTGCAGAGACGTCACATTGGCCGACAATACTAACAACTCTCGCCTTGTTTAAGTAGAGCTAGATCTTTCAGCCGCCTCTGCAGCCAACGGCCAATGCTCGGCCTGCCTGCCCTCTGAGCTTCCATCGAATAGAAGAAAGGGATCGAAAAGGACGAAGCATGGCTACTCGTCAGCAGTGTCTCATGGGTGGCTGAGTCCATATACAGCAAGCACAGAGGAGGAGACAGCGAGGCAGCGGAAAAGCTTGGCGAGAAGGCGTACTTGATGCGTGATGCATGGGGAACGCTGAAGGGAAGCGCACGAGCGTCAGCTGCGAGCTTCCATGAGTCATTTTGTTTTGTGTGTGATGGATCATGATCAAACATTGCTCCTCCACTCTGACAGCAGTGCCTGTGAGAGGCCAGCCCAGAGGATTGGACAAGGGTCTGGATGGGCCGGATGGCGCAAAAAGCAGGATGCTAGCCTTTGAGACGTCAGCAAGCGGGCTGTCAGTTATCTCTAGTCAGTAAGTGCAAGTCATAAAGCGAGATCAATCAGCAACTAGAAGCCTTGTTTGGAAAGCCCAAACCAAACCCTAATCCTAAGCCCTACCCACCTTTGCCGGGCCGCCGCCGCCGCCGCCGCCGCCGCCGCAGACGCCGCCGCCGCAGACGCCGGATTGCTTCCGCAGGGCGGTCTCTGCAGTCGCCGCAAGGCCGCCGGCGTCCGCAATTCGAGAGGCGCGGCTGGGCGTCCGCTGCCTGGCGCGGCCGCCATGGCTGGTTGCGGCTGCTAGCGCCGGGCCCCTCCTGCGGGTCTCGGCCAGGGCCGCCGTGGGTGGCGGCGGCGGCGACGGCGGCGGCGGGCCCATGGGCCGCAAGAAGTCGCGGCCGCAGAGCTCGGCTGGCAACGGCGGCGGCGGCGGCGGCGGCGGCGGCGGCGGCGACAGTGGCAAGGAGGCGAGCGCCGAGAGCAGCCAGGTAACGGCCGGCCTGCGCCGTTGCCTCCGTCAACACGGCCACCGTTTTTGCGCCCCTTCCCCGTCAAACGCCTCCTGAAGCTAAGGCTCCGTTGTCAGACTCTTGTGACGCCGGTGCAGCTCGGGCGGATGGACGTCGAGCGCGGGGAGGCGGCCGAGGCGGCTCTCCGCCAGGCGCCTGCGGCCGCAAGCGGCGGCCAGCTGACGACTCCGACGACGGCGGCGGCGGCGGCCAACGGCGACTCGGGGCTCACCAGCTCGGACTACTACTTCGACTCGTACGCCCACTTCGGTGCGCCCTGACGACCGGCCCAGACTGTCATTCGTTTCGTGGCCGACAAGCGTATAACCTCAATAGGTATAACCTTATTGAGGTTATACGCTTGTATGACCGCCGGCTGTATTGCAGCCTTTGTCTCGACCATGGGGCCCACATTGGTAGAATGCATCGTCTTCTGTTAGACACTAAACCCTACAGCTTACAACCCTAAACCCTAAACGTAAACACTTAGCCCGAAACCCTTGTCATGCGATCATTGTCATCTATGAAAGATGGGACTATGCACCACATGCTACGTGCAATGACCATGTTGCTTGGCCCGTGTTGGGTGCGGCCAGTCTGTCCCTGGCCTGCGTCGCATTGGTTGTGCCTCTAGCGCCTCTTGACCTGATGTCATCCCGCTCTTGTGCAGGCATCCACGAGGTACTCCACGCCGCCTGCAGCTGCACCCCTGAGGCAGTACATCTCTTAGTCGAGCTGAAATAGCTCAACTGGCTCTCTCAGGCTTCTACTTGGCCCTGATTGGTTCAGAAGTACCTAGTGCATTGGTTTTATACGCCCTCACCGACAAGGAATATATTGCATGTTGATGGAGTACCAGGGTCTGAGCTTTCAGACAGGGGACAACAATTGATAATGTCAAGTTCATGAGCTTTTGCTTCACGTTGTGCTGCAGGAGATGCTCAAAGACTCAGTGCGCACGAAGGCTTACCAAGCAGCTATCTACCAGAGTGAGTTCCTGTTCCGTGATAAGGTCGTGCTGGACGTCGGCGCCGGCACTGGCATCCTCTCCCTTTTCTGCGCCAAGGCTGGTGCCCGCCACGTTTACGCCGTGAGTCTACCATGCTGTCCATCTGGAGATTTAGGAATGAAAAATGCAAATACTGGAATCAGCTGCCAGTGACAGTTGCTGCTCGCTCTCGAGAGACGGTCACCCTCCATCTGAAGTCAATTGGGCACAATTGGCAGCTGGAGTGCTCGGACATTGCCGACACTGCGCAGGAGATCGTTCGAGCAAATGGTTACGAGAAAAGTATGTTCACACTGACGCTTGCATAAGTAAATATCAGAGGATAAGGAGCATAGCATTTGCCAAGCGGTATTCGGTCTTACTGCCTGCATGAGTGCCTTGTTTGGTTTCTGCTTTGCAACATAAGCAAGCTCCTGATGCATTTCTGAGGTTCTTCTTCAATTTGAGAAGCATGATGTTAGATTGTCAAGGGCACAGATGAGGCTTTGCATCACCATCACCTGGTCGTCATAGAGCTGAAAGTGCTCCCTGGTCAATGTGCAGCAATCACAATAATCAAGGGGAAGGTGGAAGAGCTGGAGTTGCCGGTCTCAACTGTGGATGTCATCATTTCTGAGTGGATGGGCTATTTCCTGCTTTATGAATCCATGCTGCACACCGTGCTCTTTGCACGCGACCGCTGGCTGAAGCCCGGCGGTCTCGTCCTGCCTGACAAGACCTCCCTCTACCTCACTGCCATTGAGGATGCGCAATATAAGGAGGAGAAGATACACTGTATGAACCTAGCCCTATCAGCAGTTCTCCCTCATCGCCTCAGCAAACTTGAGTCCTGTCTCTCAACTCCCACCACAGATTCTTCTCCATGTGTGCTTGACTGCATTCTGTCCCATCCTGCACACGCCCACTTCAGTATGAGCACCACTGCATGCACAATGTGTCTGTGTCTCTTCATGTGGGTGCATATATACATGAGGACTGAGCTCTCATTTGACACTGTATGTAAAGTATGAGATATGTTGTCAGACACGAAAGCGTCATTGGTTGGACTCTGTGGCTGCAGACTGGGATTCGGTGTACGGATTTGACATGAGCTGCATCAAGAAGCAGGCAATGCTGGAGCCGCTTGTTGACAATGTGGACCAGGAGCAGATTGTCACGCGGTCCTGCCTGCTCAAAGTTGGGGTCACCACTCTCATTGAACATCTTAGTGACTTCTGAGCATCTTGTAGATGTTGTGCTTCAAATGTTGTATGTTTTGGTTGTCAAGCCTAGGCAGAGGCAGCGCCACTGAGTGCTGTGTTCTTTGTTCTCTGTAGACGTGCACTCAACAGCATCTCTTGTTTGCATGCAGACGATTGACATATGCAAGATGGCCGAAGGTGACGCGTCGTTCTCTGCGCCCTTCAACTTGGTGGCTACTCGCAATGACTTCATCCATGCATTGGTTGCATACTTTGACGTGTCATTTACGCCGTGCCACAAGCAAGTCTCTTTCTCAACAGGTATTATTTCTGGTTGCATTGCAAATGTTAATACAGGCTCTTACCTCTCAGTTTCTTACATTCTGTATTTGTCCTTTATTTGTAAGGGACCTGATAATATTGTTACAAGTGTTATTGTTGTTATCTTATGTGGTGACTCGCTGCAGCAGCCTTGGTCTTGTATGCTGCACTCAGTGCCATGCCCACTTGTGATGGGCTTGAGAAGGCCACTGTTACTGGCTCCTATTTGTCCTACTGGATCCTGAAGGTAGGTCCAAAGTCCTGAACATGAAGTCTTGCTAATGGCAGGGCCAATGAGCCGTGCAACGCACTGGAAGCAGACGGTGTTGTACCTGGAAGACGTCCTCACCATATGCAAGGGGGAGGCACTCACGGGCGTGCTGTCGGTTGCGCCCAATGCAAAGAACTCTCGGGACTTGGACATTGTTGTGCAGTACTCGTTTGATGGGCTGCGGAGCCAGGCCTCAAGGACACAGCACTATCGAATGCGATGATCTTATATTCAAAGTCTGCAGCGCAGCTGCACTAGGTGTCTTAGTCAAGTTCCCACTCCAAGATCGACACCTCTGCATAAATTGTGGAGTTCGAGCTCACTAAATGTGTCCCTGTAGCTTTGTACTGTTATTTATGGTGGTCCATCTTGAATTTATCCCTGTGGGTGGTAAGTCCGAGCTTTTCTATGCTGTTGCAGCGCATGTGTTAACGCGGCAAACGAGATGGTGCTTGTTCTTGTCAGACAGTTCAGAGTAGATTGGTTGACGTGCTCTGATGCCTAAGCGAGGATGTGTCGCTAAGTCCAGGATCGCTTTCACAATCGTCCTTCTCCCACACTCCCCCCCCCCTCCCCCAACAATGGTTGTGGCCTTTATTTTGCCCAACTGTTGAAGGAGTATGAAGAGAATCTCCTCTTGACAATTTACAATAGCAATCTTGGTGGTCCCAAAGCTCTGGTGTCGTTCCTCTCGTGCTTTGTGTCGTGAGCATGTGGCTTGGAGTTGCCCATCAGCTGCTCGCACTCCAGGATCCAGAATCTAAACTCACCGTGCTTAGTACCTTATGAGCACGAGAGGGGTGGCAACCCGTGCTCGACACTGCCGCAATCGCCAGCATTGCCAGAGAAAAGCGCGGCCGAATTGACTGGTGGCTGGGAGAAGCCAGCCCAAAAGGAATGGACAAGGTCAAGAGGAGCCGAATGGCGCAGAAAGCAGGGGACTAAGTGCTAAGACGACAGCATTGCCAGGAGCTGGCAGCGAGAACACATGTACCGGGCATCGTCCGGCCCCCACCGCCCCCTTCGTCAGAGAGCTGGCATTGGGCCGCCACAGTGGACCTCACCCCCCTTCCCTGACGGCCTTCGAAACTTACGCCACATTCCTAGATGGGCACGTCGCCTTCTTACGCCCATCCTCGCACGCATCGTAGCTGACTCTATGGACAAGGCGGCCTGGGCGTTGTACATGCTCTTTCTCTTGTTCTGAGCCAACTCCTCCCATTTTCCGCTTGTAAGTTCAGCCGGTCTGTCCTGGAAACTCTTGCGGCCACCAACGCTGAAAGAGGGTAGGTGGCCAGGAACAAGCTTGGGAAAAAGCATGTACAACGCCCAGGCCGCCTCGTCCATAGAGTCAGCTACGACGCGTGCGAGGATGGGCGTAAAGACCTTGTTGCACTCATGACGTGCCCATCTGGGATGTGGCGTAAGCTTCGAAGGCCGTCAGGGATGAGAAGGGCGGTGAGGTCCACTGTAGCGGCCCAAATGCCAGCTCTCTGAGAAGGCGGTGGTGGGGGCCGGACGATGCCCGGTGCATGTGTTCTCGCTGCCAGCTCCTGGCGATTCTGGCGACAGCGGCAGTGTCGAGCACGGGTTGCCAGCCCTCTCGTGCTGACGAGGCGCAGGCATCGTTGGCAGGGGGCTCGCTGGTCTTGGCTCTGGTCGAGAGACCGATCCTGCCGACGGCGAGGGCGTCTTCGGCTGTCACCAGCTGGATGGCGTCGCTCGACAACAGGTCGAGGCAGGGAGGGGGGTAGAGGTAGAGGCAAGAGGGGAGGCAGAGGAGGCAATGGCAGCGGCTGCCCATGTTGGGGGTCTCGGACTGTGCATCCGAGGAGGCCGAGCCGGGGTCCGCAAGCCGAGCTATGTCATCGCCCCATCAGGAGCAGGGGCTGCAAGGAGGGGCTCGGGCTCCACTGCCGTCGTCGGGGAGGAGCGTGGCGGAGCTGAAGAAGCAGTGGCACTCCCAATGTTTGTTTCAAATACACGAATTCCAATGGGGGCAAGGCTGCGGAAAGCCAGCCCAAAAAGAATCGACAAAGTTTCGGAGGGGCCTACAAGCGTGTAGCAGCTACAAAAGATAAAGAAGGCTACAAAAGGGGCCGGAATATGCTATGGCAGAACAGGGGGAGGATGGATCACTCAGTAGTTACGAGTGAGGAGCCTCAGATCCGACAGACTAGCTGCCGGGAAACTACAAAGAAGAAAGCGCGGCCAGATTGACCGGTGGCTGGGAAAGGCCAGCCCAAAGGAATGGACAAGGACAAAGCTACAAAGGGGCCGTTAGAAGGAGTGGGAAGGTCGGCCGCTGAGGCAACGGCAGCCCTCGTCGCAGCAGTCGAGCTGCGGGTGCCGTTGAGGGGAAAATGCGTGTATATTAAGAGATGGGGAGGCCATGTGTGGCCAAGTACAAAGGCAAGCACATTGGACAAATGTACGTCACCTGCTGCTAAGCTGACCCGCTCAGTAACCACGAGTCAGCACATAGAGGTCGCTAGCTGACGCTCGAATACCGGACGGCAATTGACTAGCTCTTGTGCCAGCAGCTAAGGCTCGACCAGCTTTCTGATGCAGAGCATACGCCTGAGCTCGTTGCAGACAGGTTGACACTCGACGTCGCAGAAATGACAGAGGCTGCCGGCATACCCATCTGGGCTGGGAGCATATCCTCGCGTCGTGCATATCCCAGACTCGCTATGTTCTCGAGTAGGGTATGGAAGCGAGGACCCAAGCAGCCGAAAGTGTCGATTGCGGCCGGGAGGAGGTGGTCACTGCGGGGGTAGTCTGAGTAGTGTCGGAGCTTTTTCTGCTCAGCACCTCCCACTGCGTGGCCAGCAATGTGTGTGGAATGAGTGAGGGGGGGGGAGCCGTTGATGGCAAAGGGGATATCCTGACGAAGCGCATGCGCAGAATACCCACGAAAGTCTTCCGCATCTAGGCTTCCCGCATCTAGGCTACACGCTTGCTCCGGCTTCTTCAGACCTTGTCCATTCCTTCCATTTGGGCTGGCCTCTCCCAGCCACCAGTCAATCAGGCCGCGCCTTTCTCATGTAGGCCCCTCCGAATCTTTGTGAATTCTTCTGGGCTGGCTTTCCGCAGCTCTTGCCCCCATTGGGAGTGCCACTTCTCCCCGTATGAGAGAGAGTCTTCTAATGGAGGGCGATGGCTATGATAGGCCAGCCCAGTATAAGGCTAAGCAAGTAACCCTGTAACCAAGTAAGCAAGTAACCATGTGATCACCGAGTTCTCAAGCACATTGAAGCCATGGCCAAGGCTCCTCCCCAGCGCCCTCCACCGCCGACGCCGCCGCCGCCGCCTGCCAATGTGGGCGCCCTTGGCTTCGGCCACTCGCGCCCGCAGTGGCTCTCAACCTGAACCCTAAATCCTAAAGTTGATCCAAAAACCTTGAACTCCTAAATCCTGAACCTGATACATTGCCACCGTTGTCGAGAGGAGGGCGTGGGCGGACAATGCGCAGGGCGGCGGCCGTCTGCGGCAGTTGGCCGAAGCCAGGCGCCCACAATGGCGCAGCCTGGCGGCGGCGCCCGGTTATCGCCGCAATTACTGCAAATTATGCAGTGGCATGGCATGTGCCTGGCGCAGAGCTAGCTGCATGGCTTCCGAGAAGCCCAGAAAAGCTGAGCCGGCTGGTCCACAGCGGCGAGCCTCGTTCGGTCACGGCGGCCTGCGACAGCTTGTTGCCAGCGGCGGCTGATGCTGCTGGGAAGGTGCGTGCTGACTCTGAGTTACTGCAGGGCTATCAGGGTTTTGGGTTCTCGCATTTAGGTTTTGGATTTTCGGTCACGTCAGGCACAGAACTCTATTTAGTGTTTAAGACCGGTATATGCCTGCACATGTTGTATCGCCCAGCTGCTTGCTCCAGGCCGAATGTGCGTCTTGTAATGCACCGAGCAGCTCTGTGGGCTTCCTGGTCATTGAGCTGCTGCTGTCCATGCAGTGTCTCATGAATTCATCACTCAATTGCTAGCTAGCAATGCAGGAAGCTTAAGTGAAATTGATGGCCACTATGACGTTGCCAAGGTGCAGCGATCAGTTACATGGCGGCACCGTCGACTCCTTCCAGAGTGTTGAGCTTGTTGCATAGCTGCTTCACTTGCGCAGGTGGTTACAGCTCCGCCCTTCTCTAAGGTCCTCGTTGCCAACCGCGGCGAGATTGCATGTCGCATCATGCGGACGGCCCGGCGGCTGGGCATCAAGTCGGTGGCGGTCTACAGCGACGTGGACCGCGCGATGCCGCACGTCCACATGGCAGACGAGGCTGTCTGCCTGGTGAGGCTGGAAGGCTCAGAAGCACCATGCAACTCCTTTAGCTTTGACGAGGCCATGAGAGCTCCTATCACCTTGTCTGGTAGCTAGCACAAAATAGCATTGACTCAGATTAATAACAGGACTGAGAGATAGGTCCCAATTATGAACGTAAACCCTTCAATCACAAGCTGTCATGTCAGTATATTCTGCAAGTCCTAAGTCAACAGGCCTAGCCTTATTTTGCTTCTTGCAAGTTTGCTATGAAGGGTCTCACATCGTGTAGCTGAGGCAGATACCTGGCTGTGGAATATCTGGTAGCCATTCTCGGCTTACCTCTTGCAGAATAAACCTGCACGCTAACACACCTAGCTAGACTTTCAACACTTAGGCCGAAAGAAAGTGAGACTTTCTGCCTAAGAAGCAGAATTCTTCATGCTAGGCCTTGAGTTGTAGCTGAACAAGCATATGTACGACAAACAAGTCTTACAGTCAAAGGATGGCGCCTCCTGGCAGGGCCCTGCTCCAGCCGTGCAGAGCTATCTAAATGTTGATCGACTCGTAGCTGCCGTTCAATCCACCGGCGTCCAAGCTGTGAGCCCTTTTCTCCTTTGGTCTCATGCACAGTACAGATATTACATTTTGCTCATAATCTCCTGGCACTTACTGGCTCATGCTTGGCCAGGCATTAGCACAATGACACTGAAAAGGGTATCTGTCAAATTCTCATTGTAGACATCCGCCATTGTGTGGTTGCCATGATCAGCTGCCGTTGTTTGTGATGCTTGCCAGAAGGGGTGCTCCATTTTCTGCTTGGGCAGGTGCACCCTGGCTATGGCTTCCTTTCAGAGAATGCAGCCTTCGTGGAGGCTCTGGAGGTGATGGGCGTCGCATTTGTCGGGCCCTCTGCGTCTGCCATCGCTGCCATGGGCGACAAGGTGGCTCCACGATTCTTCAAAGGACTGTGCCCTTGAGTTGGCCAAGAGACATGCTCTGCCCCTTGAGCCCAAACCTTTACAGGATCAAGTACTCGTCCAGGCAGTGCAATGCAAAGCCTGTCTGCATTTTAAGAATTTTCTTCAAGACACGGCTTCGTAAAGCTTACAGCTTCGTGATGTTCGTCTCATCCAGACGCTGTTGCCTTCAGTGCTTATACAAGCTTGTAGACAACGATTGAGCCCGACCAGCTTGACCTCATTGCATGAACAAGCGTCGAATCATTGAATCGCAGCAAGTTTTGGGCACTGTACAGCATACTCTTGTGACTTCTTCCAGATAGAGAGCAAGAGGCTCGCTTTGGAGGCGGGGGTGAGTACCATACCTGGCAGCGCAGAAGTCCTGACCGACCCTGACCACGCCGTACAAATAGGTATCTGGGTTAGCCTTGAATTTGGAATGTGACCTTCACTTGTGGTGGACAATTGATCTTTATAGACTGGCTGCCAAATCTCAAGTTTGAAATAAGCATGCTCAATATAGGCATGTTGTTGGCAGCACACAATTTTTCTGATGCTGCGGTCGTGGTACTGCTGCAGCAAAGATGGTGGGTTTTCCAGTTATGCTCAAAGCTTCAGCTGGAGGTGGTGGGAAAGGCATGCGTGTTGCCAGGTCATTTTGCTTTCTCTGACTGTGCTACTACGATGAGCAAGTTTGGAGTGCAAGTGTTACATATGGAAACAAACGGATTTGTCAGAGACATAGATACAATGTACTCATCATTGAGGTCTCTGACCGCGACAGTCATGGATAAAACTTCTATAACTATGAAGAGATTTACGGGCTTTCCAGGCTCCATCATAGTCAAGCAGGCCACCATGAGCTCTCTATGCCAATGCTTACTGTAAACCTTCGATATCACCAACACTGAAGCCTTGGTCTCTGTACAGGAGCGAGGAGGAGGTGAGAGAGAGCTTTGAGCTGTGCCGTGCGGAGGCGGAGGCCAGCTTTGCTGATGGCCGCATCTTCATTGAGAGGCGAGATTGATAAGCCTTCTGTCCGCCAGCGTGACAGCAGCGAGCGGGTAACGTCCTTGTGTTGTGAAAATCATCAAAATCCATCAAATTAAGAATACCCGCAAATCAAATTGCAAAGGCCACCTCAACTCAGTGATGACCATGCAAGAGTACTACAGACAATTAGACTGACGGGCTCTTGAGCTGTTGCAGATTCATTGAGAGGCCACGGCACATTGAGATCCAATTAGTGGGCGACGCACATGGCCACGTGGTCAGCATCCTGACAGAGTGGGCGTGGTTTCACGTCCATTGCTGATTATGCCTTATTGATTTGATTGAAGAGCATACTGCTTCACTTGTTCTTCTTTTGTAGACCACGAATTGAGCACTTGCTAGTGCCTTGATTATGGGCAATCATCATATGACTCGTGTGGTAGATACCTTGAGATATGCATAGGCCTTGTGTCACTTTAGCCTTCTTACTGCAATTTGCAGATTTTTAATGTCTTGACGACTTTGAATGACTGTCAATCTTGAATATTGTGTGAATGAGGTTTGCAGGTCTACCTTCCAGAAAGAGAGTGCTCTATCCAACGACGGAATCAGAAGGTGAGATGATCATATTGCAAGGGACCAATGCCAAGTGCTGCCAGCAAGAAGTTGCAGTGTGCACTGCTTCTAGATATACCTGCGACATGGCCAGCTTCTGTGACTTCTGACTCTCGAAAAAGTTTCTGGTGCCTAATTTAGGGACCCACTCAAGTGTCAATAATCAGATCCAGATCTTGGGCATCCATTGTTTCCTTTTTAAAAAGTCATGGTGCAAATTGATCTGTGTATCTGAAGTGAAGGTGGTTGAGGAGGCCCCCTCAACGTTTCTCCCTCCCGACATCCGCAAGGCCATGGGCGAGCAAGCCGTCGCTCTCGCCAAGGCTGTGGGCTACAAGTCTGCTGGAACCGTCGAGTTCCTCATGGACAAGGACAGAAACTTTTTCTTTCTCGAGATGAACACGCGGTTGCAGGTACATACATTGATAGAAATCTGTAACCCACAAACATCAGGCTCAAAGTTTCTTGTGGTGATTGTTGTGAAAGCAATGCCATTGAGGCCATTTGCATCACAGGGCCCGTCAAATCATGTCAGAATATCATGTCAGAAGCCATGCAAACCACAATACCAATCAAGTCTGTCATCCTTGAACAGGTGGAGCATCCCGTGACCGAGCTAGTCACAGGCTTGGACTTAGTGGAGATCATGTTCAGGGTACTGCAATCCACTCTTTCTCTTGTCATTCTGCAATGCTGGGAGGGCCATGGGCATGAGGGATCAGTTCCTCTCTTCTAAAGGTTTTTAAAACAAAGCTTAGATGCAACTTATGACTCTCTAATATGCCTATGTCGCTTATTCCTGGGCTATGCATGGTTGTGGGTGAGTTTGACGCTTTACATCATGTAATCATTGTAGAATTTGCTTCTCAATTAGGCCTACCTTCAGGGACAGGCTCTGACATACTTCCAGTCTCCTTGGGCTGCTCTGATCATCCTGGCCAGGTAGCGGCGGGAGAGAGGCTACAGCTGTCGCAGGAAGAGGCGGCCGTGCCTCGGGGCTGGGCACTGGAGTGCCGTGTGTACGCTGAGGACCCCTGCCGTAACTTCCTCCTGTGCGGGCGTCTCCATACCTACTTGCAAGCAGTAGACCAGATGATGAAGGCGGACCTTTGAGTATACCTCAATAAAATTCGCAATCACCTGATTAGTGAGCTATAAAATTAGTGCGATCTGTGGAGTCCTGCAAGTCTTGCATGCTGATAAAGCCGCAGCCACTTAGGCTTGAGGGATATTTGGGTTTTTAATCTGCACAAAATAAAGTGCACATGACCTGGGTTTTGTCCTTGGTAAGTTACTCAGTGCCAAGATCATGAGTTGATCAATGCCAGCAGAAAAGACCATCTCTTGTGATCGTTATTATTCATCTCCACTTTGCATTGGCAACTTGCAGAACACAAGGAAGGTTGAAGACTTACATGGAACCAACTTCTGCGACTCCTGATGAGATTGTGAGAGTGGACTCGGGTATAAGAGAGGGCTGCTCTGTTAGTATCCACTACGACTCACTCCTCTCCAAGGTAAAGCAATATCCTGGCAAGTCTGTTAAGGGCTACATCATGAAATGTTTCCCTTGAGCCGTATATAGTAGCCGAATGTATACCAAGTAGGAGAGTTGGGACACAAAGCGTTCACAATCATATGCAATCTCTCTGTCTCACTTATTGATACTTTTCGCTGCATGAATAAAAGATATTCTCAAACACGAATACTGCGTATCTGTGATTCTGCACAGCTCATCACCTGGGGCCCCGCTCGAGAATCAGCTATTGCTTCAATGGAGGTAAGGCACACACTTTCATGTGACTTACTTTAAGAGAACGCCATTCGCTGGAATGGCTTATGCTGAGTACCAAATTAGATTGAAGTGCTTTTCTCCAGAAAATCATGTAAGTCTTATAAGTTGCATAGCTGCATGTCCTAATGCAGAAGTGCAGCAACCTCTTGCTGCAAATTCTGGAGTGCTCTGCTCACATCATCGTCATGAAAAGGTCTTGATCTTGCAGCGAGTTGCTCCCATTGCAGCGAGCATTGGACAGCTACGTCATTCACGGCCTCAACCACAACACGACCTTCCTCAGATCTGTGGTATCATCGCAGGTAAGACATTTGTTCAGTATGCTGTGGTCATGGATCCTTAACTCAATCTCATAAGAATTCTACAAACAGTCCATACATCGTGTAAGCGTTTTAATGAGTTTCTACAGCGTGACACTCTGAACACAAGGGCTTTTGGTGGTGGCACTCAGTGCTTCTCCTTCATACTTCCTTAGTAAAGAGGTTCAGCTTACTGATGCAGGACTTCAAGGCCGGCAATCTGAGTACCAAGTTTCTTGACGAGCACTTTCCAGATGGGTGGAAGAGCCCGGGCTTGTCGCCCAAGCAGAAGGTACCAGATTGCATACCATGTTCGTTCAGAAAGCATCGGCGTGACCCTACACCATAAAAAGGTCATCAGACCATGACCAGTTGCACTAAGAGTGGCACTAAGTAACATACGTATGACATTATGACATCCTCAACCTCGATTTACACCTTCTTTGAAATGATTGAGATGGGGTTTACTGACACATTTGAATATGAGCTTTGCCGCATCCTGTATCTGTCCGCAATAGAGTAGCGTGCAGCAAAGGCCTACCTCATTGTGAGTGCTCTGTTGCACTAAGAGGTGGATGCAGGAGTTAGGACAACTAAGTTTTAACTCGTGTCAGGTCTGTTGTCGCAGGATGAAGTCATTGCCATTGCCACGCTTCTGCGTGTCTCATCATTGCATACAAAGGGGTTGAAGCTACCTTCGCAGCAGGAGCTGCTGCAATTGGTGATCTCCATTGCTGGCAAGGACGTCTCTGTGACAGTGCAAGCTGGAGATACCCAGTACAGTCCGCAGCTGGTACTCATGCTTTTTGCAATTCTGAGATAGGGTCAACAGAGCTAGAGGGCCAGAGATATTCTTGTCACACCTTCTCTCTGCTCTTCATGTCAGAAAATATGACATGAAATATGAAATGCAGATGTGGCTGTGTGTTTGAGATAGGCAATGGCCGTGGATTGACATATTGGCTGACATCAAGAGACTTTGTGAAGCAACTTGCGAGCATGTCCTTGGAGTACTTTTCGTGACCATGCTACCTGGAGTGCCATGGTCATACTTGCAGGAAGTGGACATAGGTGGCCGCCATTACAAGGTCAGGGAATCAGTCAAGCAGCTCAAAGGCAGGCCGTCTTTGGTCGTCGTTGCCATAAACGGCAAGGAGGCCACCTGTCAGATGCCGAAGAGGCTTCCTCGTGGGTTTCGCCTCCTCTATGAGGGTGCTGAGGTAGTTACAGCCACAACACAAAGTAATTGTCCATCATCAAACCTGATGGCAGCTTGCATATATTGTAGTTCCTACAATTTTCTCATCCTGAGCTTTGCATTCTGGGTAATGACCATTCCGCTATGATATTGTTTGTGCATGTGAGTCCTGAGGTGGACTGGCTTAAGGTTGACACAAATGTTATTGCATTCTGGAAGCATGAAATGAATTGGATGCCTTCTTTGAGCTTGGGAGTACTGGCCTGGCTGGTCATTGTTTTTCTGAGTTCATGTCATTTTCTTCTCGCAGATTGATGTTCTTGTTCAGACTCCAATGCAAGCCAATTTATCTAAGCACATGCCTCCACCCCCTGTCACTGATTATAGCAAGGTCTGATTCGAGAAAGATGAGGTTGCTTCGTGGCTTCTACTTGATGGCGCATCAGCAGGTTGCACTTGTGATGAATTGAGATGCATGGCCTTCCTTTTATTGAATTGATAATTAGTGATTGACCGTCCACTTGATTCTAGGTTCTGCGTTCGCCAATGCCGGGTTACCTTGTCAAGATATCTGCCGAAGTTGGTCAGGAGGTACTTTCAGCTAATCTGCATATTAGGCACTGCATGAGGCACCATATACTCTTGTGGGCTAGCCGTGTTCAGCAATTACCCTTGCTTGTGATGCTCAAAGCTTGTCATAATGTGCAATCAAGGATTCAGATGGACAATGGTCGTGTTACTCAGAAGGAAGTCTAATTGGATACCATGGTAAATGCAGGTGATGCAAGGAGACGAACTCGCAGTAGTCGAGGCGATGAAGATGAGGAATGTGCTGCGATCGGAGCAAGCGGGCATTGTTAAGAAAGTCTGCATTGAGACGGGGTGCATCTTGAGCATTGACCAAGTGATACTTGAGTTCGAATAAGCACTAACTACGTCTAGCAAAGCCGGCATCTGTAGCGCCAAGGCTTCGTCACTTGGGACAGCACCAGATCTACAATTGGGACAGCACCAGATCTACAACTGGCCAACCAAGCTGCACCGCACCCCACAGCCGCAGAGCATCCTGTGAGGTTGACTGGTTATTGGGCGGCTGGATTGTCACTTCTCCTTTTGAGGTGACTGGAGAACGAGAGTCAGGTACTCATCTATGCGGAACACGGTTGACTTACAATGTATCTCTCTAGAAAAGCCTTTCACATGGTTGCCCCAGTCCACAAGGAGGCAGCCACATCGCAGTCCAAAATGATATCATTAAATATATTTTCATGTCTTCCAAGGAACCATGGTGATTGGAAGGGAAGGCTTGGGAGGGATGTTCACGCGGTTGAGGGTCCCCTCCCAAGCAGTATAAGCTCCTCATGATGTTGAGGGCACTGACTGGCAAATCCTGTGACACTACGATTCTTACTGCGACCTGCGTGTCTGTGGCTGATATGTGGGGCACTCGGGCGCTGCCGGACAAAGGGCCTCCGAACAGAATTGTTCATGGGAAAAAACTTAGTGAGACTGAAGTTCGAGTTTAGATCGAGGGAAAAGTAAGAGGAATTTTCTCCTGCAACGGCCCCACCGGGGATCAGCTGCATGCATGGGGCGGGACGTGGGCGCCCAGCTCAGGAGCTCCCGTAGGCCAGCCGCCGCGGCAGGACGAGCTCCAACGACCACGCGCTGCGAGGACATGGACGACGGCTGAGCAGGCGAGCCACCTGCTCGTGGCAGCGACGAAGCCGGCTTCGGCTGCACAACTCAGGCCGAAGCGCAGCCGAGGTCTGCCATGGCGGCAGAGCGAGATGAGGAGGGTGGCCGCGGTGGCCAGCAGCAGAAGCGGTGGAGCAGCGGGCTGCTGGACTGCGCCAAGGACCCCAAGACGTGCTGCCTCGTCGCGTGCTGCCCCTGCGTCGCGTTCGCGCAGAACGCTCGCCGCATCATGCGCAACAGCCCCGACCCCGGCTGCCTGCGTCCGTCTGCCGTGAAACCACATGCACGCTCTGCAGCATCAGCAGTCAAATGTGATATTCATACATGCATATGCTCAGAGGTACTGAGGTCATGCCTGGAGTTCTTCAGAGCCTCTCAGAGATCTGTGATAATCACATTGGCAGTGACAGCAAGAGGTGTCGCTGGAACGCACATAACGGAGTAAATGAATCTAGTTATCAGCTCACAGCTCGAAGCTGCGGACTCGAGACAGAGCTTGTGAGAGAGCTGGCTGGCCAAGGTAGCCTTTGAGCAACTTATAAGATTTATCATCACTGATCAACTGCAGTTGTGTGCTCTGTATTCCATGCTGACAGTATTTTGCATCTACTACTTCTGCCTGGGGGCGTGCCTGGCGTGCCCACTATGCTGCCTGATTGGGCCGCCGGCATACTGGACGTGCTGCATCCCGTGTTACGCGTACCGCTACCGCCAGCGCCTGCGAGCCAAGTATGGCCTGCCCGAGGAGCCCATCACCGACTTCTGTGCTCACTGCTGCTGCCACCCGTGTGCCGTCTGCCAGGAGGCCCGTGAGCTTGCGTACCAAGAAAGCCTTGTGGGCATCAGCCCGCTCGGCATGGGACCATACAGCGGCGCAAGCTATGGCTATGCATGGCCGAACATGCCGCCGGCCGTGATCGTGGAGGCCGTGCCTGTGCCAGTGCCCGTGCCGCCGCCCAACATGGCCATGCACAGGGACTGGCCAGAGCCAGGCCTTGCGCAAGCGCCGGCAAGCACTGCAGATCAGCCAGCCAGGATCAGAGGTGCGGCGAGTGAAGCTAAGGACAGCTCCGCATGATTACTTTCCAGTGTGAGCACTTTCACCCAAATATCCATGGCCAAGTGCAATCGGCACAAGACCTTCATCACGCCATGACATCCCACCATTCCCACTTGTCTATGCTAAACTCCTACATTCAAGCTTTGAGCTACTCAGGTCCCAAACTGAGGTTCGCAATTGAGCTCATTCTTATCCATCTGGTTGTCTGCCTGGAGAGGCTTTGAAAGGTGCTTACTGTTCATGGAGAGTTGCTCCTTGATTAGTATGCCCTATCTTGACTCTGAGGGGTCTACCAACTGGAAGTAGGCCGCCCGATGGATCGCCAGCATCGTGATCGATCAATGGCAAGGAATGTGTAATTAACCCTCTCCTTTGATTGCTGAACTTCCAAGGAGTCTGACAGGATGTAGGGAGCCAGCCAGCAGCTGCGGCTTACGTGCGACAAGCTCGCATTCACTGTTCACTCTAAAGTCTGCTAATGCGAGACTTGACTAACTTGCAAATACCGTGTCTGTGGGCCCTTATCAGCACTTCAGGGCCCTTGCACATTTCTGCGCTGCCGGCCAGCTTGTTGACCTTGTGGCAGCGACCTTGAAGTACAACCCTTGTGAGAGCTTAAGTCCTGCTAAGGCTAGACTTGTTCCTGCCCCACTCTGACTAGGCTTAAGAAGTTCACGTGTCGTCCTGAGGTCCCACATTGCCGCTCTCGAGTTGGCCATCCTTTTGGTCACCAAAGATACGCTTACGGAAGTCCTCCACCATAAGCGGCAGCCCCTCTCTCAGTGAGACCTTGGGCTCCCAGCCCAGCAGCGATGTGGCCTTGGTGATGTCTGGCTTGCGCATGTGCGGGTCGTCCTGCGTGTTCTCTCGGAACACGATCTTGGCATTGCTGTCAATCGTCTGGCGCACCACCTGCTCATGCCAAGCACTCAAAGTGGACTCATTGTGCTGCATGTTGCTGACATGACTGGTATTTCCAGTTGGTATGCTCAAGAAACACTAGACAAGGTGCTCTGTGACTAAGTCTATGACATCAACGGCTAAGTCACAAGAGGGTTCACATGAAAGGCCACCATAAAGTAAGGCACGTATTGCTGATTCCTATTTGTCAGGCTCATTGCACATGTGCTGTGAACCCAGCTTCTATTACCTCCAGCTGTGGTGATTCTAAGCTCATTGCATTTGTCAATGTAAGACATGAATATGGACAACTACATGCTTAGCTTCAGAAACCTTCAAAGCTCCAGGAGCTTGAATGACCTGCGGCAAAGCCAACTAGCAACTTCACAAACACAAGGACTAGCAAGAAAACAGTGATTGCTGTTCATACCTCTGCTAGCTCAAGCATGGTGAATTCCCCTGGGTTCCCCAGATTGAACGGGCCAATGTGCTCGCCCTCCATGAGCCGCATCAGGCCTTCAACCTGTGCAATCACCGCCAAACGTTGAAGGTGAATCTGCAAAGCTTATGCTCTGCAGCAGGAGAGTAGAGCCTTCCAGGCTTACAGCTGAGTGAGATAGCGTCATCAGATTTACGGCTATGGAAGCAAAAACCATATAGAATAAGACTGACTTACCAAGTCAGAGACATACTGGAAACTGCGAGTCTGCTTTCCGTCACCATACACAGTCATGGGCTCCTTGCGCAGAGCCTGCAGACGGTTAGTAATACTTGTCAAAAAGCAAAGTCTTGCCCATACCCTCTGTCATATTGATATAATGCCCATGACACGACACAAGAGCCCTGCCAGCATGCATTGGATGCTGACTTGCAATGCTGCTTGCGACTCATGGAGGGTCATACCTGCGCCACAAAATTGCTAACCACACGTCCATCGTCAATGCACATCCGGGGCCCGTAAGTGTTGAAAATGCGGGCAATTCTGACCTGCAAATATAGGCGCAAATCAATGCAAAAACCCTTGACTGCTGCAATGCTTCCCTTCCTTAGTGTATGCCTGCCATAGCACTTGGCCACAAATTATCTTTGTCATTCACTACAAATTCCAACATATTTAACATGTAAGCGGCGTTGCTGCTTTCATGACCATGCTAGCATACACCACAAAGCATACACCGGTCTTATCTTGTTCAGAAAGTGCGGCACCAGATGCTCACCCATTCTTCAATTGACCTCATCCTGTCATTATGCAAAGCTACTGTGTAATTGCCAGATTGCTGAGCTTTCAGCTCAAGACTAAATGCCCACCTCCACATTGGCTCCTCTGTAGTAGTCCATTGACAGCGTCTCAGCAACGCGCTTCCCTTCATCGTAACAGCTGCGAACACCTGCACGCCATGACTATCTACCGATGAATTGCCGTGAAGAGAGTGACAGGTGCTGCAGAGGCTACTCTGTGCCTACTGCCTTCTCCTTGTTGATGTGGCAGACAAGTAAGGCATGCCGGCGTAACTGCTGGGCCATGCAACTGTTAGTGCAGTTGAACAAGTATGTAAGTAGATGTGAGATATTTTACAAAGCCACCTCATGCCATAATCCTTGCCCAGTCCAGATTGACAACTTTAAAACCTCATGTCATGAGCATGCAATAGGCTAATTGAAGAGTCCCTCAAGAGACGGCTTTGTGCTATTTACCTATGGGGTTGACATTCCCCCAATATGTCTCCTTCTGCGGATGCTCCAGAGGATCACCGTACACCTCGCTCGTGCTTGAAATGAGGAAGCGGGCGCCCACACGCTTGGCCAAGCCAAGCATGTTCAATGTCCCGACAACATTGGTCTTGTACAGTGGGGTCAAGGTCACTCCTTGTCTCAGCCACAAAATTCGGTCGCACAATTGACATTCGGCATGCATGAATACAATCTCACGAGGAGGCATGGCATGGTCAAGCTCAAGTGGTCGCCAGCTATCAGATCCAGAACATTGACGGATGACACTCGTTGAGCTAGAAAGAGCAGTGCGGCTGCTGAGAGGGATATGATTGTCTTGACGGGGTTGAACTTGTAGTGCACGGGCGACGCCGGGCAGGCCAGATGGTAGATCTGGTCGACTTCCAGCATGAGCGGCTCCACCACGTCGTGGCGAATCAGCTCAAAGCGGGGGTTGCCAAAGTGGTGCTGGACGTTCGCCTTCCTGCCCGTGAAGAAGTTGTCGACCACGATGACCTGGATTGACATAATTGATACAAATTGAATTCAAGCTGCCATTAATTGCTTAGATCCATCTAGCAAGTAGAGCAAAAGGCGTCTGGATCCACAGCCATAATGAGAAAGGCATCACATCCTCAGTGGCCACTACAAGCATCCCCCAGATCTGTCAATTCTGGAGCACAGCACGGCTGCTTGCAAGAGTTTTACTAAATCATAAACATTGGCCCGCTAAGGGCCAATTAAGCACATCGTTACGAGCAGCCGGAGCCGATCAGGAGCCTCACCTGATCGCCGCGCTCCATGAGGCGGTCCACCAAGTGGCTGCCGACGAAGCCGGCGCCGCCGGTGACGACGACGCGCTTGGGCGTGCGCCGGACGCTGAGCGGGATCTTGCCGGTGCTGAAGACGAGCGTCTGGACGGCCGGGTCCGCGACGAAGGCGCCGATGCCGAGATCGCTGCGCTCCATGGCGCCGCGCCCGTAGCCCGCCATCGAGCCGCCGTTGTAATCGGCGGCCATTGGCGCGGCGAGGCCTAGCGGAGGCCGCACGCCGTGAGGCACGAGGACGAAGAAGGCGGCGGAGATGGCCATGCCGAGGAAGATGAAGAGCAGGCGCTGCTCGCGGAGGAGGTACTCGACGAGGCGCGGCCAGCGGCCGCCGTTGCCGCCGCTCTTCCCGTAGCCGCCGAGGGGCGCCGCCCGCGGCGACGCCGCCGCCGGCGACGCCGNCCGATCCGGCGCCGGCGGCGGCGGCGACGGCGGCGGCGGCGGCGGGGGTGGCGCGGAGTGCGAGGAGGTCAGTCCAGGGTGGGGAATTCTGGAGCGCCACGACCTACCTCCGGGTTGTTGGGTCCACCTGGGGGAGCTGCGCCCGTACCCAGGTCGTCCTTCTGTTAGCCTCATTCAGGGGGATATTGTAGCAGGTCCACAACACTAACCGCGGCACTAACCACTCACTTCAGCGTCAGTCGAGCCGACAGCCACCTATACATTGTCCTTTGTTCATTCAATTTTGGGCTGGCTCAGCCCAAAATTGTCCAGCCCCTATCCTCAATGGGCGAGCCCTTTCCTATACATTGGTGGGCCTGCGGGCTCAGTCTGTGGCCTGTGTGGTCACATACCTTGTGCTAGCAGGCCTCAAATTAGCACGCAGTGGCTACACGTAGAGTCGCAAGACTTTGCATAGAAAGACTATGTGATTATACTAAGGCTATGAGACTGCGTGCTTTAGACCTTTTCTGGACCATTCGGACTTTGATCATTCTCTTTTCTGGGCTGGCCAATCACAGCTATCGCCCTCTACTGGAAAGAGCCTTCATCTATTCCCATCTTTTCGCTACTTTCTGGGCTGGCCCCTCACAGTCACTGCCCTCACCTGGAAGCGTCTTCCTTCTTGATACTGAAGCGTGCTAGCAACGCTAGCGACCCACCAGCACAGAAGCTACTATGGCAAAACAGGCCACAGACTATGCTCGCAGGTCCGCCTATACGTAAGTGGCTGTCAGCTCGACTTACGCTTAGTGTTGTGGTTATTTTGCACTTGTTGACGAAAGGTCACTGTGCATTATTCGTAGAAGTCACAGAGAGCAGTTTCGTGTTCTTGCGCCTTCCCGACCTTTCGGACCATGTTCATTCCTTTTGGGCTGGCCTCTCACAACTATCGCCTTACTCAGAAGAGCTCTACCAATATAGAAGGCCAGCCCGAGAATGATGGACGAGGTCCGAAGTGGCCGGAAAGTGCTGAAACACACAGTTACGCAGGTAAATCTATATATGTAACATTCTATACTATCAATGTGTGCTCGGAAGTCCCTCTCCAGCAGCCACAATGTAGAGTAGCTTGAAATTGTCCGAAGGGGATGGCTGTGAGAGGCCAGCCCAAAAGGAATGGATAAGGTCCGAAAGGGCCGGAATGTGCAAACCCACAAAAGCTTCATGACTTCTGCTCAATAATCTGTAGTCAATATTGCAGATTGAAGAGTTGAAAGAGAGATAAGATAGGGTGCACGGTGCGCATGAAATTGAATGGGAGGCCAATTCTATCCTTACACAAATGTCCTGTTAACTGGGTAATGAGCTGGCTAAGGGGGACACTAAATATCCCCGAGTGAGCACATGCATATCTGACAAGCAATACTGAGGCGCCAAACCACCACCACAGAAGCCATTAGCCTGGGCTCATGCACGACCAGCACGCTGGTGTATCGCGAAAGAAGGAAGAGCGGAAAAGAAAATTTCGTGTATTTGATTCAAACATAGGCCAATGGCCAAGTACAAAGGCAAGAAAGCACATCTAAATATCTACATAACCTACAGCAGGTTGACCCGCTCAAAATCCACGGGTCAAAACATGAAGGTCGCTAACCGATGCATGAATACTAGATGGAAAAGGGTCACCACGGCGAGAAGCAGCAGCGAAAGTACGGCCAGGGTCACTTGCAGGCAAGTGACCCTGCCAAAGCCCGGCAACCCCATCAGAGCCGACCGCCCGTCCCACGTCCCACCGTCCGTACCGTCCAGTGCCGGTCGAGGGGTGGGTCGGCGCGGCGCCAGGCGGCGACGTGGAGCCCCCAACTTGCCACCGACGACGGCCCGCCGCTGCTCCGAGACGGGCTTCGGGACAGTGGTGGTTGGCTGGCGACTCACAGCTTCTTTCAGCAGCTTCTCGGCCGCTTCGGCCCTTGTCCCCTTCTTTCCGTTGTCCATTGTTTCTGGGCTCGCTTTCAGGGCGACGTTTTTCCGCCCTCAAGAGTCCCCTTGCTGCCGTCTTAGAACTTAGAACCAATTTAGTACCTTGCTTTCTGCTCCATCCGGCTCCTTCAGACTTTGTCCATTCTTTGTCCATCATCCTCCCCCTGTTCTGACATAGCTTCTTCAGGCCCCTTCATAGCTGCTAAGCGCTTTTTGGCCCCTTCGAACCTTTGTCAATTCTTTTCGGGCTGGCTTTTCACAGCCCTTGCCCCCATTGGGAGTGCCACTTCTTCTTTTTGGGCTGGCTTCTCACAGAGGGGCAAGGGCTGTGAGAAGCCAGCCCGAAAAGAATTGACAAAGGTTCGAAGGGGCCAAATGACGGAGGGGCCTAAAGCGCTTAGCAGCTACGAAAATATTGTGTATTAGAAACAAACGAAGGCGAAATGGCCAAGTACAAAGGCAATAACATCTAAAGACCTACAGCAGATTGACCCGCTCAGTAACCACGGGTCAACACGTAAAGGTCGCTAATTGATGCCTGAAAACTAGATGGCAGATATGAAGCCCGTCTGCCACCAACTAGAGCTCGCCCAGCTTTTCTGGTGCAAAGCATTAGCCTGAGCACGCTGCAAACAGGCCGAAACTCTTCGTCGCAAGAACGACAGATATGCAGCTGGCAAGCCCATCTCAGCCGGGAATACATCTGCATGTCGTGTGCAGCCTAAGTTGGCTATATTCTGAAGGAGGGTGTGAAAACGAGGACCTAAGCAGCCAAAAATGTCGATTGCCGCTGGCAGGAGCTGACTGTGTGACGAAGGCGCCTGAGATGCTCACAGCCACCAGTCAATCTGGCCGCGCTTTCTTCTAGTTCTTCAGACCTGCACTTTCTGACTAGAGGTTACTGAGCGCCCACTTGCTGACGTCTTAGAGATTATTATCCTGCTTTTGCGCCATCCGACACTTTCAGACCTTGTCCATTCCTTTTGGCTGGCCTCTCACAGCCACAGCAGTCAATTTGTAAGCGCTGTTTCTTTGGAAGATTGGCACTTGTTGACTCGAGGTGTTTGAGCGCCTCTTGCCGACGTATTCAATACCAATTTCTTGTCCATTCCTTTGGGCTGGCCTTTCACAGCCACAGCCGTAAATTGGAAGAGCTTTTCCTCTTTGGAGGAAAAGACGCTTCCAGGAAAGGGCGGTGGGTGGGAGAGGCCAGCCCAGAAAAAGAATGAAGAACGTTTGAAGGGGCCAGGGAAAACGCTAAAACACACACGGAAAGAGCTCTTCGGAAGAGCTCACTTCTTTCGAGCTGGCTTTTCACAGCCCTCGCCCCCTTTGGAAGAGCCACTTTCTTCCAATCACAGTCATCGCCTTTAGTTTTGAATAGCTGTTTCCTGGTGTTCATGCAGACGGCGAAGGAAGTGTTGACTGTAATAAAGTCACATGGCTGGAATGTCAATGCAGCAGTAAAGTATTGACAGATGCCTGGAGACTAGACACCTCATCCGGCTGATAAGTAAATTGACTGTCAGTGCCGCAGGAAAGGCTTGACAGATGCCTGGAGACGGACACTTCACCAGGCTGGGAAGCGTGTATTCAACCTAGAGCTGAGAGCGCCGCAGCCCGAAGTCGTGACGCGCGAGACAGCATGATGCTGGCGCTGGAACGGCGACGGGAGGCGGCAGCGCTGTCGACTGCCTTGACGGCGTTGTTAGCCGATTGTTGACGGGAACGTAGACGGCTCACGATAGCCTGGGGTTAGTGACCGTCAGCTGCTAGTGACGGGGGGGACCGTCAGTATGTCAGTGGTTGCTGATGGATGGGTAGATTGTCGGTGGTAGCCCGTTGATAGCCGTCGACAGATCGTGGACGGGTCGTGAACGCTAGACTGGGTGCCGTTATCCCACCCGGGCCCTTGTGGCCGGGCTCGCAGTCTGTTGGGCTATATAGGGGGCACCCGAGATGGGAGAGGGGGTGAGTTCTTCACCCAACCTCAGACCCCTGGACCCTTGCTCCTGCAGTATCCGTTGCTCAATTTTACCGTTGCAGCCCCATTCCAATGCCTCCCCGCTTTTCCTTGCGCCGCCGGCAGCCCGGGCTTGGCGATCCACAGCATTCTTTACAAATAACTATCTGGCTACACAAAGCAAAGCCCTCGAAAGCTTGTCTTCAGATTTGTAGCTTCAGCTCCCACCCGTAGAAGTACAATTGCTACGGTCTGGAACATGATCAAAAAGAGCTTTACCCCACTTCTTGTTCCCCTTGTCATTCAGGGAAAAATTCGTACATCTGAAACAAACGAAGGCCACATGGCCAAGTACAGTGGCAAGCACTTCTGAAGGCCTTCATAACCTTCAGGGGGAGCACAGGCTCCTCTGCTGGAGCTTGGGGGAGCGACATCATCACCAGCTCCCTGTGAGTAGCTGGCTGTTGGTGCGTCCCACCAATGTCACAGGCTGGTGGGGGTAAGTAATCGTGCGCAAGACTCAGAAAGCCAGCTCATTCCTTTCCTATGAGCACCGCAAGCCATGCACAGCCTGAATTAAAAGTTTTATGAGAGTGGTGGCCAATCTTAGATGGTGGCTGTGGCAGCCAGCCAGTTGAGCACATAGGTGGGCCGAGGGCGATCTGCGGACCCTTGAGGCAGGGCAGTTGCTGTGAGTGCCAGTCAAGAAGGCCAATGGGCTGCTTGGGGCAGCGAAGGCGAGAAACAGCCATCACTTAGCGGCCACCACACAGGCGCAAGAAAATTCAATAGAAGAGGAAAAAGTAAAACGGAGAGGTTGAGCCTGCCACAGCATGGGTGGCTACTGTTCTCATCGCCCCACCCCTCCCCATCGCTGCATATCTGTCATTCTTGTGACGACAAGTGTCGAGTTTGCAGCGCGCTCAGGCTCACGCTTTGCACCAGAAAGCTAGGCGAGCTTTAAGTGGTGGCAGAAGGGCTTCGACTCTGCCACCTGGTAATTAGCCATCGATTAGCAACCTTTATGTGTTAACCCGTGATTACTGAGCGGGTCAATCTGCAGTGGGTGATATCCGTCATATTCAACAATCAGATGTAAGTCCCTTCGTACTTGGCCATGTTGGCCTTCATTTGTTTCAAATACACGAAAGCTTTTCCTTCCTGGGCCTTGGCACCTACACTCCAGAAGTTCTTGTGCCAGCAGTGGTCCAGTGTCTTGAGTGTACGTGCAGGGCATATTTACTGCTGGGAGCTTGGAAAGGCTCCAAGCATCAAGGTGGTCTTGTGTAGTAGTGAAGCGTGAGCAGGAGTAAGGAGCATGGTCAATTACTGCCACAGGTGCAAGGCAAGGATGACAACCTCTCAGAGATTACCACAGGACCGCGGTAATGCAGACAAGGAACCATATTGGCTTCTCGAGCAAGCACAAAAAATGACTTGTCAATCGTCATCCCTTTGCCAGGGCTACATCGGGCCACTGCCTTTGGGACTGAATGACGTCCGGCATATCAAGGAGAGGGAGTTCATTAGGTAGTGGCGGAAGCACTCTATATAAAGCTTGGCTGCAAGAAGTGACAATCTTGGCTACATGAGAGGGCTTTCAGAAGGTACTTAGAAAAGAGCCTTGTCTACACTCGAATTGAGCTGTCCTAAAGTGTCACCTAACACTAGTACTACTAAGAGGATGACTTTGCGTTCAGTGGGACCACTGTCTCCCATGTGAAGTCAGGGTCGTTGCGGCCAAAGTGACCATAAGCAGCAGTCTTCTGGTACCTGATTGAATTATGCCGCAAGTGGCTGTCAGTGATAAGCCAGCTTTTCATGCACAAGGGGATATAATGCTCACTTAGGGCACAAGTAGTTCGTGAAAACATGATCTCACCTCTTATTGCCTCCTCGCTTGAGGTCAAGCTTGTTTGCGATCATGCCCGGCCTGAAGTCAAAGTTAGCTTTCACGAGCTCAAGGATCTCTTCATCACTAATTTTCCCAGTTCCATAGGTGTCCACGAAGATAGATAGTGGCTCAGGCACGCCAATAGCATAGGAGACCTGGCCAGGACATGTGTGTCCTTGTCAGTTTGTCTATGATACTTGAGGAGGCAGGCAGGAAACAAAATGTCATAAAGATTGAGGTTGAGTGGATCGTCACCAGAGCTTCAAGATATACTGCTATTCTCACCTGAACAATTGCTCGACGAGCAAGCCCGTCAGCGACAATGCTCTTCGCTGCTTGACGGACAATGTAAGCTCCAGAACGGTCAACCTTCGTGGGGTCCTTGCCAGAGAAAGCGCCACCTCCATGAGCACCCCAACCACCGTATGTATCGATAATAATCTGTGTATAGATGATGATTAGTGTTGAGGTTAGACACATCACACAAGCCCTGCTATCTGCTGTACTGGATTCAAATTTCAGGAATTCATGTCTGCAGAGTCTATTGATATATGCAGGGTGCTAGAGAGTTTATTGACGAACTAGTCTTTGGTGTGGAGCTGCACATAGGTACATAGCTATGTATCAGATATTAATAGGACACATATGAATATTCAACAAGGGGATGCAGAGATGAGACACAAACCTTGCGACCAGTGAGACCAGCATCTCCGTGAGGTCCACCAATGACAAAGCGCCCAGAGGGGTTCAGATGGTAAACGGTCTTGTCGTCCAGATACTTAGCAGGGATGACAGGCTTGATCACATGTTCGCGCAGGTCGGAAGCAATCTGATCGTTGGTTACTGTCTCATCGTGCTGTTGTGGAGCCAAATGTGTAGTAGTCAAAAGTTGTCATGAAAGGGGCAAGTGCAATTCTACTGGTTGTGAGATGCGACAAATTCAAAACAAATAAGTCAAGATATCTCCTGGGCAGCACAAGTCTGAGCTTGTGCAAATCCTCAGGACAGAATGGCCAAGAGTTTGCCACACGCGGTTTTAAAGGCGCAAAAACAGTGTGTGAGTTTCCCGGGCTTGCTGCTGGAAGGAACTGTACCTGCGTGGAGATGAGGACAGTGTGTACTCTCTGGGGTACCATAGCACCTCCCTCATTCTTGTACTCCACCGTCACCTGAGTCTTGCCGTCTGGTCGCAACCAGCTGCGTAGAGGCCACTCTAACCTCAGACCTTAGACATTAAGACCTTGTAATTCTTAGGGTAAGGAAAGAAGCTCATTGGTCATCGCGACAGAGTATCCAAGTGATACTGCCTCATCAGAAGCTAGTCCACTACTGCAGAGATATGGTCATCATATTGCACGTCAAAGAAACTGCTGCCTAAAAGTCAGGCAGTCAGTCCTAGTAAAGAGGTGCAAGACTGTTGCACACAAGGAGGAGCCTGATCAAGAGTAAAAGGCTCTGGGACCAGGCAGTGACAATAGTGTGCTTGAACAGCATGCAGTGACAAGTACCTGCAGGTCCCATTTTTACGGACCTCGGTGAGCTTTGCGCCGAGTTGAGTGGCCAACATGTGGGTGAGGGGCATGAGCTCCTCTGTCTCATCAGTCGCGTATCCGAACATGTGACCCTGGTCACCAGCTCCAATATCCTCAGGCGCCTTTGTTCCCATGCCATGAACACCCTGGCCAATATCTGGACTCTGCTGCTCAATGTTGACAAGCACCTGCCACATTCAAGTTCAAATTAACTGCCACAATGAGTACACAAATGGAGTCATCACGAGCAGCCCCTGTCGTTCTCCAAATGCAGCCTTACGAGAACATCAGTCACTCTGACCATCATCAGTAGCAGTGCTGCTGCGCAAGTAGTACTCTTGTAAGCTACACGTACAGCTTCTGTGAAATAGGTTATGCAGGTCATGCCCATGCTGTCTGGGAAGCAGGGGCTCTCACTTTGCAGGTATCAGCATTCAGGCCGACCTCCTCGGACGTGAAACCGATGCCCCTGCATGTGTCGCGGACGATCTTCTCAAAGTCCACCTTGGCCTTAGTGGTGATCTCCCCGAAGATCATGACCATTCCTGTCTTTGTGCACGTCTCGCAGGCGACCTTGCTGTCAGGATCTTGCTCCAGGCACGCATCCAACACGGCATCGGAGACCTGCAGCGGGAAGCAAATCGTGATGAGACACGGGACCTGAATTGCCGAAAGCCTCATGAGATTCGCCAAACCTGCAGACGATCAGTCTTACCAAACGCGCACAGACACGAAGCGAGCTCGACGAGCGTGGACGCCGTGAGCGCCACCATCGAAGGCGACGCGGCGGCCCGCGCAAGCGGCGCTGGTATGAGCACTAGTGCAGGCTGGCTGAGCACCTGGTCGCAGAGCTTGTCGGGGTGGCCCTCGTTCACCGACTCGGACGTGAAGAGGAACGAGGCCGTCATGGCGGCAGGGCCGCGATCGCGGCGGCGGCGCAGGCGCTGCGGGAGCGGCGGCGGCGGCGGCGGCGGCGGCGGCGCGGGAGGACTGACGGCGGGGTGGGGCGGCTTGAATGTGGAACAGGGGCTCTGGCCCGGCCGGGCGCTGGAGGGGTGGGGAGGGAGGAAGGGCCCGCGAGGCGACGCCCTCTCGCCATCAGTGGTAATGCCATTTATGTGATCACTGTCCTTTTTGGGGGAGGGAGGGGAAAAGCCGCCCGTTACGAAGGCGGGCAAACGTGCGCGCGCCCCGATGGGGCCCCCCCTTGCCCGATCGGACGGCCAGGGGCGCCCCCTTGGATCGGACGGCGCGCGGCGTCCGCGGCTCGCTGGCCGCGCCCTGCCGACCGTCCGATCGGCTCGTCTCTCGACCGCCGATCTCCGCGGGGCTCCAACGGACGGCCAGGATGCGCCACGGAGCGACGGCGGCCCGGGGCGCGCCTCCGCAGTCGTTGCGTTGGGCTTCTGACGACCGGGTCGTGACGTCGGAGAGAGAGCGGGTACCGTTGGAACCTCGTTGACGAGGAGGGGCTTTGGGGGTTTAAGCCCCCCCCCTTCTTCCCGAAGCTTCTTGCTCGTCCCTGTTTTCATCCTCCCATCAGCTCAAAATATTTAAGAAGGAAGACACCTCCGCTATAGGGCGATGGCATTGATCAGCCGGCCCAGGAAGAAGGATGAACGGAAGTCGTATTGCTGTTGCTGGCACGGGGGTGCTACTGGCGCCCCTGTCTGCCAAGCATGTGGCTTAGATAAATAACAAATTAAACAAATGAATGAATGAGCAAATGAATACACGAATTATTCGTGTTTTGAGTCCTTTTTGCATGCACCTGGCTGGCTTTGCTTTTACAGCCGCTCTTCACATGACAGCAGCCGCATTCCTCCCTCCCCACCTTCTTGCGCAGCTCAGCCAGCCTCCCTCCTTGCGAAGCTCAGCTCAGCGCCCTCAGGTGGCGCCCTCCTCAGGATTTGGGTTTACGCCAGCTGCTGTGGACAGCGGCGCCCACGTTCCTGCCGTCGCCCAGCTCTCGCCGGTGGCGGCGCCGCGATGGCCGCCGTCGGCAGGCGGCTCAAGCCGCTGCTGGACCGCGTGCTGGTCGAGAAGATCGTCCCGGCGTCCAAGTCCGTCGGCGGCGTCCTCCTGCCCGAGTCCGCCACTTCCAGCAAGGTGAGCGAGCAGCAGTCAGCGGCAGGGAACCTCGCCCATTGCACAGCAGCGCAGAGGTTGCCATAAACCCTTTCGGCGTGGCTGCCCGTCGCCTCTCAGCTGCGGATGGCCTTGAGGGCGCGATCGCTGAGCTCGAAGGAGCTGGCGAAGCTCCTCATGGCTGCCTTGGCCAGCAGTCAGCGGGCCATCCTGGCTGTGGACGGCTCGTCTGCCGCGCTGCTGCTGCTGCTGGAGCAGCTTGTCCTCCAATGGTGGAAATTGACGGACGTCCTCCACCACCTTGCCTCAGCTAAACGCGGGGCGCGTGATCGCCACGGGGCCTGGCGGGCGATCCCGTGATGGCAACGCCGTCGTGCCGGTTAGCGTGAAGGAGGGCGACACGGTGCTCCTGCCCGAGTACGGCGGCACCACCGTGAAGCTCGAGGACAAGGAGTGCGCAGCCACGCCGCCCTCCCTCCCTCCCTCCCTCCCTCCCTCCTACATCTCCTCTTGCTCTTGTTTTGGCTCAACTTTAGTTTCAATAAGGCCTTGCTAAGTGTGTCTAATAATTGTTAAATTTATGTGTCTAAGAATCAGGTATGTCCTGCTGTTGTTGCTCCCAAGCCGTGCCCCCTCTTTACGCCAAGCAGCAACGCCTGCGCTGGAGGTGGCGATGGCAGCCCCTCTATAGTGAAGCCAGAGCTTGGAGGGCCGCCACTTCTGAAAGCAGCCGTTAGCAATGTGGTTGGCTCGGCTGTGTCAAGCCAGCAGCTGCAGATCCTGACAGTCTCACTGCTGCTCACGGTGCGCAGGTACGTCCTACTTCGTGACGATGACATCCTTGGCATCCTCGAGGGTTGACGCGGACGCTGCAAACGCCAATGGCGAGGAAGAGTGTCGAGAGCATTGGTCAAGGCAGCAGCAAGAGCAGCTTTCGCAATTGCCGTGACGGCACTCATTGCGCTGCNCGCTGCGGGAGCGGCGGCGGCGGCGGCGGCGGCGGCGGCGCGGGAGGACTGACGGCGGGGTGGGGCGGCTTGAATGTGGAACAGGGGCTCTGGCCCGGCCGGGCGCTGGAGGGGTGGGGAGGGAGGAAGGGCCCGCGAGGCGACGCCCTCTCGCCATCAGTGGTAATGCCATTTATGTGATCACTGTCCTTTTTGGGGGAGGGAGGGGAAAAGCCGCCCGTTACGAAGGCGGGCAAACGTGCGCGCGCCCCGATGGGGCCCCCCCTTGCCCGATCGGACGGCCAGGGGCGCCCCCTTGGATCGGACGGCGCGCGGCGTCCGCGGCTCGCTGGCCGCGCCCTGCCGACCGTCCGATCGGCTCGTCTCTCGACCGCCGATCTCCGCGGGGCTCCAACGGACGGCCAGGATGCGCCACGGAGCGACGGCGGCCCGGGGCGCGCCTCCGCAGTCGTTGCGTTGGGCTTCTGACGACCGGGTCGTGACGTCGGAGAGAGAGCGGGTACCGTTGGAACCTCGTTGACGAGGAGGGGCTTTGGGGGTTTAAGCCCCCCCCCTTCTTCCCGAAGCTTCTTGCTCGTCCCTGTTTTCATCCTCCCATCAGCTCAAAATATTTAAGAAGGAAGACACCTCCGCTATAGGGCGATGGCATTGATCAGCCGGCCCAGGAAGAAGGATGAACGGAAGTCGTATTGCTGTTGCTGGCACGGGGGTGCTACTGGCGCCCCTGTCTGCCAAGCATGTGGCTTAGATAAATAACAAATTAAACAAATGAATGAATGAGCAAATGAATACACGAATTATTCGTGTTTTGAGTCCTTTTTGCATGCACCTGGCTGGCTTTGCTTTTACAGCCGCTCTTCACATGACAGCAGCCGCATTCCTCCCTCCCCACCTTCTTGCGCAGCTCAGCCAGCCTCCCTCCTTGCGAAGCTCAGCTCAGCGCCCTCAGGTGGCGCCCTCCTCAGGATTTGGGTTTACGCCAGCTGCTGTGGACAGCGGCGCCCACGTTCCTGCCGTCGCCCAGCTCTCGCCGGTGGCGGCGCCGCGATGGCCGCCGTCGGCAGGCGGCTCAAGCCGCTGCTGGACCGCGTGCTGGTCGAGAAGATCGTCCCGGCGTCCAAGTCCGTCGGCGGCGTCCTCCTGCCCGAGTCCGCCACTTCCAGCAAGGTGAGCGAGCAGCAGTCAGCGGCAGGGAACCTCGCCCATTGCACAGCAGCGCAGAGGTTGCCATAAACCCTTTCGGCGTGGCTGCCCGTCGCCTCTCAGCTGCGGATGGCCTTGAGGGCGCGATCGCTGAGCTCGAAGGAGCTGGCGAAGCTCCTCATGGCTGCCTTGGCCAGCAGTCAGCGGGCCATCCTGGCTGTGGACGGCTCGTCTGCCGCGCTGCTGCTGCTGCTGGAGCAGCTTGTCCTCCAATGGTGGAAATTGACGGACGTCCTCCACCACCTTGCCTCAGCTAAACGCGGGGCGCGTGATCGCCACGGGGCCTGGCGGGCGATCCCGTGATGGCAACGCCGTCGTGCCGGTTAGCGTGAAGGAGGGCGACACGGTGCTCCTGCCCGAGTACGGCGGCACCACCGTGAAGCTCGAGGACAAGGAGTGCGCAGCCACGCCGCCCTCCCTCCCTCCCTCCCTCCCTCCCTCCTACATCTCCTCTTGCTCTTGTTTTGGCTCAACTTTAGTTTCAATAAGGCCTTGCTAAGTGTGTCTAATAATTGTTAAATTTATGTGTCTAAGAATCAGGTATGTCCTGCTGTTGTTGCTCCCAAGCCGTGCCCCCTCTTTACGCCAAGCAGCAACGCCTGCGCTGGAGGTGGCGATGGCAGCCCCTCTATAGTGAAGCCAGAGCTTGGAGGGCCGCCACTTCTGAAAGCAGCCGTTAGCAATGTGGTTGGCTCGGCTGTGTCAAGCCAGCAGCTGCAGATCCTGACAGTCTCACTGCTGCTCACGGTGCGCAGGTACGTCCTACTTCGTGACGATGACATCCTTGGCATCCTCGAGGGTTGACGCGGACGCTGCAAACGCCAATGGCGAGGAAGAGTGTCGAGAGCATTGGTCAAGGCAGCAGCAAGAGCAGCTTTCGCAATTGCCGTGACGGCACTCATTGCGCTGCTGAGCGTCACCGGTGGGCCTTTGCCGGGCTGCTGAGACGGCCATGCAAGCACAGGCGGGCGAGTGGCTTGTCCACGGTTTGGCGCACCATAGTTATTAGGTCGTTCTCAATGGTAGCCGCGATCATTGAGCTTTGATGGCTGGTGCTGCCGCACAAGTGCTGCGTGAAGCTTGCAGGCGGTCAGCTCAAGGACACCGATGCAGTCTCCGCACCCTGTTTTTGGTTCTGACGGGAGTTTTGTCTGCTGAAAATCTGTTGCCAATGCTGAGCCGTCCATTACTCTCTTTAGGTGCAGCTGTATGTGAACAAGGGGCTACACATCACGCCTTTTCGTAAAGCCCAAGGTTTAAGGCACAAGAAAAGTTGGGATCATATTGTCATGTCCAACGTCAAGAACTGTTGGTACGAACGGTGCAGAATAGGAGCAGGTGTCTTTCCTGCCAAGTACTGGCGCCCGAGCCAGCCAAGCAAGCTTCACGTGGCCACATGACATGTGGATGTTTCCTTGGCAAAGCAAGTGACATTGCCTTTGAGGGAGAGAAGGAGCAGTAGTGGGACGTGGAGACAGCGAGGACGAACGGAAGGAGGGCCAAGCGGCACAAGACGCATGAATTCCATTCAACTGACCACATATATAGCGGTATTGGAGAAAGAGACAAGTGCAAGAAAATGAGATGTGAAGAATGTTGGAGGAACAAGAGAGGGAAGAATAGGGAAGGAGAGGATTACAAGGACGATAGGCAGTGGTGGCCACTACTGGCAAGACCCCTGACACAGCAATCGAAGCTTGATTGAAGCTTAATTCGTCATAAGCTACTGCCGATTGTCACTGCGGCCAGGCCTCGATGGCTGCTCGATGGCCCCGGCCCCCTCCTCATCAGGCATCTGCTGGCACTCCTCGTTACTATCTGGCGCACCGGTCAGCAGGGCGGCGCCAACGACGGCTGCGCCACCAGCCCACCCTGCGGGGCTCAGCCGGTCACCAAGCAGCACGGCCCCGAAGAGCGCAGACCAAAGCGGCTGCATGGAGTAGAACACCTGTTGGGTACAACGGCAACAGCATGAAGTGATTGTTAAGCTTGGCGGAAGCATGAACTGATTGTTGAGCTCGCTCCGTCAGTGATGCAGTCTTGTTCGAGCTTGTCTGTACTGTGGTAGCAACCGTCAAGACTGACAAGCTGTCATCCTCCACTTGGTGGTCAAGCAAGGAAGGCTTAGAGCAGGAGCTAGGGCCGGACCTGGGCTTCGGTCGCCGGCACGGTCCGTTGGCCTGCAGCCTGCGCGAGGGACGCCAGCGCGCCTGGCACGATCGCCGAGAAGGCTGCAGCGCCAAGCAGCATGGGCTCGCGCCAGGCCTCCCACACCACGCTCAGGTCCTGGCCTGGCATTCCCACAAACTAACAATTTCTTGTTGACGTGATATCAACTGCACTGATATCTGTCAGCTCGCGTTAGGGATTAGTGAGCTTGAGCTCTCAATTTGCACACACTTTGATAGGAATGAAATGATTACGAGAGACAAAATCTAATCTTATAATTTTGGCGCCTACAATTAAGGGCTGAGTTTGTCCTCACGATAGGGCTCTGAGATCCCTCACCATCGCGAGCGAGGGCGGCAAGGTCGGCGGCGGCCCAGGTGGCGGCGAGGCCCAGGCCGATGGCAGTAGAGGCACTGGTAAGCGCCACGGGCGGCGCAGCACGGGCATGTGTGCCCAGGCGCACAGTGCCGAGGGCGTAGAAGAAGGAAGCGCCCAGGATGGCAGGTATGCCGCTGCCCCAACGCAGCGGTGCAGCGAGCGACGCCAGGTCAGGGCTTGTATGAGAAAGAAGCATCGTGGACCAACTTTACCAATTAACTTCTTCGACACACATTGCTAATTATACTTGAAATTCTTAAGCTCTTACAGTAGAAACCTTCTGACCACAAAATAGGCTGTAGGTAAGCCGGCTGTCGCTTGATGGGGTTGACAGAAGGGTGTGTTTGGCTGCTGCACTGCGAAGTGGCGCACCTCAGGTCTGCAGAAGGTAGCGCTGCTGCCGCAGCATCGCCGCTGCCAGCGAGGGCCATGATGGACACGCCCGCTGTGGCTGTTGCAGCGGCCGCCCACGACCGCGGGCTGACGGCCGGGCGGCCGTGCTGGCGAGCGTGCTGGTTGTTGTCAGCCCCCAGCTGCTGACCATTACTGCTGGAAGGTGGCCGCGGTGGTGGCAGGAGGGAGGCGAGCACGGGCACGATGACGGTCGTCGTCTGGATGGCCACGCCGGCGGCCGTAGCGCTAGTGCATTCAAGGCCCCAGGCCTGCCTGCGCAGCACCGCGGCGACCCTTGGCGGGCCAGCTGCTGCAGTCAGGCTGCCGCATAGCTAGATCGATGCATTAGACCTTGAGCTAAGCTTCTGACTCGGAGCTCACATATCATAAAATCTGGAGCTTGTGAGATACAAGCTTCCAAACAAGAAGTGTATGCCAAAGATAGGTAAATGCAGGAGCTTAGACAGACATAGGACTCTAATGAGGTCACTATACATAGATACGTCTAACAATGACAGTATGGGGTAATGTAATTGTTGATCAATGTGGTGAGTGAATCTCGGCAGGGAAAGGGGGAACCAGACGTCATTCCTGGGCTTCTTGGTCGGTCAGTGCAAGGCTATCCTCAGCGCACGCTTGGGTGCAGTGATGAGGGGATGAGGGAGGTGGAAGAGGGAGGTTGTGATGAAGCTTCAAGTGGGGAGGAGGGAGGGAGGAGGGTGGAAGACCTGCAGCGCGGTGCCAAGGAAGGTCCACAGGCCGAGCTCAGCCGCAGGACCCCACACGCCGGCTACCATCGGCCGGGGGGCGGCGCCCTCGTCAACCGGGCAGGCGCCGCAGTGGTCGTCGACTTGGGCAGTCGGCGGCGGCGGCGGCGCTCCGCGCTCTACCGGAAGCAGCAGCAGCAGGACTGCCACCGAGATGGCTGCACTCGGCAAAGATGGCAGAAGTCAGAGCGGCGGAGATAACCGCAGCTGCACCAAAGTTCATTAAGAAGAAAATACTTGATATGCTGGTCTAAGGCTTGGGTTAGGGTTAGGATTTAGGTTAGGGTTAGGGTTGAGGTCTGGTTATGAGCCTAGCTGTGCGGCGGGTGTGGCGGCCTTTGCGGGCGAGCGTGAGGGCGGCGGGCCGGGGAGCGACGGGCAAGCCGTAGGCGAAGCGCAGCGCGGGGCCGTACGTGCCCCACGCCAGCGGCACCAGGAGCAGCAGGGCCCGCGCCGCCGCCGCCTCCCGTCCGGCACCCACATCGCCGAAGTGCCGCTGCTGGCACGGCTGCCATCGACGGCGCCCCGCTGGTGCGACCGCCGCAACTCTCTTACCTTCACGTTGTATTGGACATTCGCTGCGAGGTATCATAATCATGACCATGTCCATAGAGTAGTAATTATACACAAATATGCATGCAGGATACCTGATCACACACCTCCGCGGCACCGTGGCTGCAGCGGCACGCAGGACAGTAGAAAGGTGGTGCCGAGGGCCGCGCCGCAACAGCCGCTGCTGCAGGAAGGCGCAGGCATTAGGAAATTGGGTAATGGGTTATCGTTCTATGTATCGTTCTACGTTCTTTTTTAGACGTTTTGGGGTATGGGCTTTATGGTACTGGCAGGTTGTGAGCCGGAGGGAGGGTGGGAGAGAGAAGAGGGAGGGAGGAGGGAGGTAAGGAGGGAGGAGAGGGGATAGAAACCCAAATCCAGCCACAGTTATCCAGACTGAACCGGGTTAAGACGTAACTTGACCGAGATGAATGGCGGAGCTGACCAAAGCACCTACGTTCGATCTCCGAGATCATGGGATGGACTAGTCCACCTGACGGCAGCCGGCACCAGGTTCTCCTCCCTGACGGTCCCCGTCACCGTTCCTGGCTGACTGGAGGCTACCCCGGAGACGGTTCTGGCTAACCACGCTAACCTGGCCGTTCCCACCACCCCAACCCCACCCCAGGCGCCATGACAGTGTTCGAGAGGTGCGCATAAATTGAAATGCAAATTGGTGGCCAATTCAAGCCAACAAGTTCATGCAAGATTCAGACAGTAACTAGTGCAAAATGTGGGGTGCAAAAAGTGGGGCTTCATGATACGAAGCCCTGTGCTAAGGTGGCTAAGGTAACAGTGCGACGTTGGTACACACGGGTGAGCCCAACAAATCCATTGCATAACACATAAGAAAGGAGGGCGAGGGCTGTGGAAAGGCAGCCCAGAAAGACCTCCCCACCACCCTCCCTCTAGCCCCTCCCCAGCAGCGCCGCCGCCGCCGCTCCTCCACTGGCCGCGCGCCTTCTCTCTCTCGCGCTCGAAGCCCTCGCTCTCTCTCTCTTCCTCTCCCCTCTCTCTGTCTCTCTCCTGCGCTCCTGCGCCCCACTGTGTTGCCCTTTGTCGTCTCGCCACCCAAGACCCACTTCGCCATTTGCCCGTTCTCTTGGCAAGACGTCTTCCCAAGCCAGTCGTCGGACCAGACCACAGCCAGCCCCCAAGTGGGTGCCGCCGCCATGGCGACCGCGCCCAAGCACCGCTCCGACGGCAAGCCTAGGCGGTGAGCAGCCCAGCCTTGTCCCCTCTCTCCACCCTCCACCGTCACTTCTGTTACCGTCCCTCTTTTTCTTCCAGCAAGCGTGGTTCGTTCCCATCCTCTCTTCTCCACTGTTGCCGCCAGCAAGGCCGTCGTCTTGAACGTCTTAAGTCCATGTCTGAGCCGCGACCGTGGTTGTTGCAGGCGCCGGGTGGTGTGGGATGAGGAGAACTTGGACCATCTGGAGACCACGCGGCTGCCCAAGCAGAAGATTGACGAGCCCAAGACGCCTTACCATGCGTACAGCTTCGACGAGGGTGAGCCGCGCCCGAACAACACCTACACCGCAGCTCTCTCTCTCTCTCCTCCTAGCCTCCAAAGCCCCTACCGTCTCCTCCATAGAGCTAGCGCCCTTTCTCCTCCACCTCTTGCATCTCCATCAGTCGCTATCTCGTCTCTGTGCTCCACCCTCTCTCCTCTTTTTGAGCTCTTAGTCACTCCATTGTTATCTGAGGCTATCTCCTTGCCTCCCTCCAATTCTCCATCCTTTCCCAGTCCCCCTCCCTCCTCTTCCTGCCCATTGCGTTTGCTTCCCTGGACTCCTCTCTCGCGTGCTCGTCCTTCCGCTACCATGCTACACCCGCCTTACTACGCAGCTCCATTTCTCCTCCTTCTGCCTCCCTCAACATCGCCAGAATCCATGTCACCCTACCCAGCAGAGGCTGCCAGCCAAGGGTGCAATGCTGACGAGGTCCGCACGGCACTTTCGGAGCTCGCATCCACGTCCAGCAACGCCAGTGCTGGCCACGGGCAAGGCTTGGCGCTGCACCTGCAGCGGCAGGGCTCCTCTGGTTGGGCGTCGTCCGAGGACGACACCTCCGATTGGGACCGGGAGCATTTTGACTACTCCTCAGAGAGCGGCTCCGAGGCGGCGGCAGCGGCAGGCCGCCGGCTCTCTTTCAAGGAGCACCGCAAGAAGCACTACGACGAGTTCCGCAAGGCCAAGATGCTACGCCAGAGCTCCACCGAGCTCGGCCTGGGAGGAACCGACAGCAATCCCAACGGCAGCAGCCGACCAGATGTTGATGGTCATAGCGATGGGGGCATCAGCGGAGGTGTCAGTGGTCCGGTGGAGCCCGTGGTAGTCAGTGGGGGTGCCGAGGTGATGACGGCTGAGGAGGAGGCGCGGTGGCGACGTGGCAAAACGCCAGCAGAATGCGGCAGGGGTAGTGGCAGCGGCACCAGTGATAGTGGGGCTGGCGTGCCGCCAGGCGAGGATGCGGCAGCCCGATCGCTCGCGAGCCCCATGCCAACACCGCTTGCCTGAGGGCAAATGCAAGCTTGGGCATATGCAAGCTGAGCTTGCGGCTCCTGGCATGGGCGGCTGCTCGGCTTGCTGGCCAACAGCATTGCTTAACGGAAGTCGGATTCTGAGGGTGGCCTGCCGTGTTGTCGAGGGCCAGCCATTGGCTGTTTACTGGCTCTTGGCATTGCAAGCGTTGGTTGCATGCCTGCGCTTGCTGGCGCTCTCGCTGGGCGGCAACGTCGCCTGCTGCTGCCCTTTACTGTAGGCCGCGGATCGCGGCAGAAAGCAGACTGCATCATCAATTAGGCTCTCAAGCGGACGCTAGAAGGGTTCGCCACATTCTAATCCTATGTTTAAATCCTAAACCCATGCGACACACGCAGGCGTGGTCAACCTGTTTGCCGAGCAGACCCTCGAAAGTGCTGGCGAAAGCGGCAGGAGTAGCCATTCAGCTCGGTGCTACACGCACAAATGGCCGTTGCAGGACTAAGTCACTGGCGAACAGGCCATCCTCCCCATCACTGCCGCAGACAGCGGATGCAGTGCTAGCTCCATGGTGCAGCTCTGGAGACCCTGCATACGTCTCCATTATGGAATTGGCGGTGCTCTGGCTCCCCAACTTAGCCTCTCGGATCTGTGTTGCTCACCTGGGAGTACTGAAATTACCCATTTAGCCAGCTTTCTCACTGTTACCTTAGCCCCACTTAGCAAAGGGCTTCGCTTTGGGTAGCCCCATCCTCTGCACTAGCTTTTGCCTGAACAGTCTAGTGTCACGACTCGGCCTCTCGTTCAACTCATGCGTAGCGGTTCGCCTTCCTCTCTTTTGGACGTGCATTCTCTTTTCTCCATGGTCCAACCAACGCAAGTGGCCCTTTGACAACCCAAGAAATATAATTTCGAGACATAAATTTACGAAAATCTATACAGCACGAGCCGCATGTCGGCCCAACCTTGTTAACGTATTTCCTTCCTGGGCTGGCCAATCACAGCCATCACCCTCAACTGGAAGAGCCTTTCTGACGTGGATCCCACTGACGTGGCGGGCGCGCGCCAAGTAGGACTATCGCCGGCCGGCGCTGCCACGTCGAAGAGCCAACTCGTCCGCTCACCGAACTCGTCAGTCAGGAAAAAAACACTACTATCTGAAGTTCCGGCCGGGGAGATCGCTAATCTGCAGCCACGCTGGCAGCCACGTCAAGCCTAGCGAAGCCCGTGGCCCCGCCGCCGCCGCCGCCGCCGCCGCCGCCGCCGCCGCCGCCGCCGCGGCAGCGGTTATGCTCGTTCTCTCGCCACCTGCGCTGGAGCGACAGAGCCGAGGGGCACTTGGACGCGGTCGACGCCGCGCGGCGGCGGCCGCCAAGGCGATCCCTGGGAGCTGAGCTGCGGCGCGCTGAGGAAGCGGGCCCTAGGAGCCGCGGCCTGCGCAGCGGCGGCGGCAGCTGCGGCGGC